>LZPO01097312.1:22636-34783 GCA_001675575.1 Neotoma lepida | reverse complement strand
TTTTTTTCCATTGACCACTGTTCTGAGTGGGTGAGGAAATCTCCACTATTCAGCTCCATGCTCTTTAGTACATTAACCTCTGTATCCAGCACATCTGTGTTATAGATGNTGTCTGTCTGTCACTCATCAGATGCCCGTCACAGTACTGTAGTGCATGTGTTTAAGTAAAGTTTATTTAGTAATATCCCAGAGCATGAGCATAGTTATGGAAGGAGGCACAAAGCACTGAAGGACAGTCGAACTCTGGAGTACTNTGTAGCAACATGACAGGGCATAGAGGAGGAAATACAGTGTAGACGGAACCGTCTGTGTTCACTGGGGACTGGTTCCAGGACTGCACAGAAGCTCAAGTGCTTTGTACAAAGTGGAGTAGCCTGTGTGTACCCTGGATGTTATACTGTATGCTTTAAGTCATTTCTGNATGCTTCAAATACTCAGTGNAATGTAAATACCATGTAAATAGGTGTTATATTGTATTATCTGGGGTAAATGACAAGAAAACAGTTTNTACACATTCAATGAAGATTTCATTTCATTTCTTTAAAATTTTCCATTTGTAATTGGTTGAATTTAGCCCAGTAGGATTTTGTACTGGGTAGAGTTTTATTACAGCCTTTGCCTCCTTGATATTGAAACATCCCTGGTTTCAAACCTGGCAATGTAGANCTTCATAAGAAGGCTCTCAACTGTATCTTTCCACATCTGTGTGCTGCGTGGACCCTGGGAGAATCCTCTCTGGAGGGTTAGTTTGGTTCTCCTGTAGTCCTGTGAAATACCTTGCTGCTATTTCTGCCTGAGCTGTTCATCTGCTGGGGTAACCGTTCCTTCCTCATGGCTGTCCATATTCCTCTTGTCTTTCATGGTTCAACTCCAGTATTGTCTTTCCCAATGATATCCCTTACTAAATTCCCCTGTGCCACGCTCACCCTCTGCCACTTCCCGTATGTTTTATTGTTAGCAACACGTATTTTAGAACTTTAATGTGACTGATTTCATTTTATTACTTGTATGGGAGTTTGTAATAATATTTTTTGGGACACATCACAACTAACAAAGCATTATTGTATCGGTGTCTAATAAAGCCAGNCAGCCATTCTAGTANTGGAACAGTTGTATTTGTAATTAGAATACATAGATANAGAGTTAAAATAAAATGTGAAAATAGAAGCTGCAGGNTATCTTATTAAAGCAGTGTTATGTCAATTATTGGAACTGTCACGGTGCTTTCATTTATTATAAAACTTAGTTCACACCTTTTCCTGATATTTTTTCCTAAGACATGATATTTCTCGTGTTGATAATGTGAGGGATTTTGTTGACAGTATGTAGCATTTACAGTAGTAGATGCTTTAAGTAATTAAGCACGTAGTGTTTCAGCATGTTTCAATATATTCAGAATGTACTGGAAATTGGTGAGAAAAGTGAATTCCTACCAGAAATCACTCTGTTGTGCTATGAAAACTTTTCTGCAGATGGTTTGATACAGTTGTCTGGTATCTGAAGTGTCCTCCCTCTCATGCTTTGATGACACTATGGGGACTTAACTGATAAAATACGGTATTCCCAGTATTGATTAAGGTTGAAAACAAAAGAAAAGAAAGGAAGTTAGAAAGGGAGTTAGGAAGGAAGTGTGTGTGTGTGTGTGTGTGTGTGTATAGAAGTAAATGCAGAGGCTCCTTTTTCTTTCTTCGTTTCTGGCAGTGCTTGGGGTCAGACTCAGGGCCTGGGCTTCATATATATGTCCTTCCACTGGGCATATACCCAGCTCTAGGGGCTTGTTTTTCACCCTTATTGTTGTAATTTATTTATTTTTGTTGTTGTTGATGGTTTATGCCGTGTGTGTGTGTGTATGTATGTGTGTGTACGTGTATGTGTGTATGTGTGTGATGTGTATGTGTATGTGTGTGTGTATATGTGTGTATGTGTACGTGTGTGTATGTGTATGTGTGTGTATGTGTGTGAGTGTGTATGTGTGTGTATATGTGTATGTATGTGTATGTGTGTATGTTGTGTGTGTATGTGTGTATGTTGTTGTGTGTGTATGTGTGTGTGTGTACGTGTGTGTATGTGTGTGTGTATGTGTGTGAGTGTGTATGTGTGTGTATGTGTGTGTATGTGTGTGAGTGTGTATGTGTGCATGTGTGTGAGTGTGTATATGTGTGTATGTGTGTGAGTGTGTGTGTGTATGTCTGTATGTGTGTGTATGTGCGTGTGTATGTGTGTATGTTGTTGTGTGTGTGTGCATGTGTGGTGTTTTATTTTGAATTGTGCTTTGATCCTAAGGATCAACCTAGGCCTCAAGTGTGTTGGGTTAGTGATCCGTCACTGAACTGTATACCTTTGTGGAGTTTTGAAAAGAATTTTCCTGAGACCAATTCTAAATGTGACAGTTGTCAACAGTTTTGCTCTGAAAATAAATTTCAGAAGNTATTATACTTACTTAATAGCACAGGATTAGCATTTAGCTAAAAGGCTACCCAGATCTACCGTAGCTTGCTAAATGTTGTGCTAATTTTCCCATAGAAGGTCTAACAATAGGACAAACTAGAGAGAGCTGACATCTTTATTTTATTTTATTTTTTTAAGATTCCACTAGTGTGGTTTGGCCAAATGTGAGTATGAGAAAATTTCCCACTATTTATCATGCAAATTCTGAGAATCTTTGGAACTGACTGTACAGAAGTAATACTGAGAAGAAGTTACTTAACTTTTTCTGCTGCGTGTGGTCATGTGGGTGGGTCTTCTGACCTGGACGTGATGCAGGATATCATTTTCAAAATTATATTTTAAGTTCCTTGATGGATTGCTTTCATTTTTGTAATTTTTCCTATCAGAATAGAAACAATTTTGTATTTAGTTAGGAAAACTAAGCAGGAACATGGGCAAATTTATNCCATCTCACATGTCTGCTGCACCCCATCTGCTCTGACAAGGAACCAGCCCCTGAGCGCTCTCTGCCTCTCATATCTCTTTCTCAGCCTGGCCTGGGTCCCTCTGAAGAACTCATGGACAGCTCTGGCTTCAAGTCCATCATCTCCAGCCTCCCTGATTTGTAAAAATGTGAGTTTTTCTAAGGAACAGGCAACATTTACTTTATCCCCACCTTTCTGCAGACATCGTCACGGTTCCCATGACCAGGCTCAGCCTTTTCCCATCATGTGTTCTAGAGACATTCTGGATAAAAGAGCCAGTAGTTCTGGTTGATGGTACTNGTGTACAGTCTGCATATTTCTGTGCCTGTGTTTTGCTCATTGTGTTTTTTTCTACAAGGACCTGTGTGGATTTTCACATTTTTTATTGTCTATAATGAATCCCTACTGCTGGTGGGGATTGAAGAATACTTGAGTAGGCTTGTTTTAAAAACCAAACAAGTAGCTGTTATTCTTCTATCTCCTACCTTTCAAACTGCATGACAATCTCTTTATAAACTGAGGAGAAAATGAGAGTCATAGAGTCAAGCAGTTATGTGGGATGTTACTATTGAGTCCTTACTGCGGAGGGAAAGAGTGCTTATCTAGTATATTTTAGCATGCAGTTATATCTTTATGTTACCTTCATTCTGTATGTTTAATATCTATTAGGAATTCAGCAACAGGTACTTGATTAAGCAGCGAGTACTTGAATGCTTTACTCACATATTTGTAACTTTCTTTGTAGCCATGGGGATTTCCTACAAGTCAAGGGCCTTGGAATAGCAGGCCAGCACTCTTCTGCTAAGCAACATGATGTTAGCCCATCCTTTTATCTTTAGCTTCTGATTATATAATAATACACTGTTGCTACTGATCTCCAAGGTTGTCTTCCCAGGCTGCCCTTTTGTGAGTACCTTTTNGCTGATCCTGGGCTAGTGTCATAACTTGCAGTAGACCAAAGCTTTCTAAGAGTCATCAGAAGAGTCCTTGTGGCTCTCCCTGGGTCTTTGGAAGATTGCTTTTGGAAGCCTCTATTTTGAAGTCAGCCACCCCTAAGCAGTGTGACCTGAGGTCACCATGCTGTGAGGAATCTGAGTCTGGGGGTAGGGGAAGGAGCTTGAGGTTTGAAACCCATTGGGTATGTTTATGGAGCTGTCTGGAAGTGGGAGGAGACCAGGATACATGGGAGGACCAAACATGGAAGGGATGCAGATGTCAAGCCAGCTTAGTAGTGGATTCTCCAGGCACCCAATGGATATTACACTTAGGAGAGAGAAAATGTGTAATCCAGCNCTCAAATTCCCAAGGCACCACATCAGGAGCAAAATAAATGATAAGGGTAGTTTGTTGGTACTGTGCACTNTGNATTTGTGNACTCTCACCATTCATGTGTGAGGTAATTAGGTCCTGAATAGGATTGGCACCCTTAAAAGGAACCCTAGGAAGCTCTCATATACTTTCTACTGTGTGAGGCTACAAGAAGTAAGTAGCCCATATCCTGCTGGTGGGCCCTCACCAGAACCAGACCATGCTGGCACCTGATTCTGGACTTCTAGCTTCCAGAACCATGAAAAATAAGCTGCCCAGTGTGAGGCAGTCTGTTACAGAAGACAAAACAAAGGCANCAGTGGGTGACTGATGTATAACATACAGAAACCACCAGTGAATTTCATATATTGCACAGAAACAGAGCCCAGGGTAAAGAGAAGAGTGTGGCTAGTATCCTACAAGCCACGCTCATGTCCTTGGACGGTGATGGCTTTCTCCAAGGTTAACAGTCACATGGCTTTAACTCTGCACAGCAGATTAGTTCCATCTGGCTTTGAGTTTTCTGAAGACTTTTCTGTCCTATATCCCTTTCTTTCCCAACCTCAGGGCTTCGCACATGCTAAGTGAACATTCTGCAAGTGAGCTAGCCTTCCAGACTATTAAACCCTTGTTCACACTCATCCTGTGACATTTACTCATAATATTGAGTGTAGCTAGACAAAACATCCTCACTGCTACCCATTGTCACCTTTAGGAATGCAGTGTCTCTTGACCACCCAATTGCTGGTAGCTATTTGACTAAGTTATTGACTTGTTTTCTGTTTTGTTACTAATATTCTTAGTGTTTTGGTCAACACTTGCACACCTTCATTTGAGTGCTTTGGACAGTTTTATGGCTGCTCTGTACTTGTTACTTTTTATTTTTGTCAGAAGCCTATAAAGAAGCCCACAGTTTAATCTNCAATTTGTATATGTTCTCTTTCTCATCAGCTTCCCAGTTAGCAAATTTCATAGTGTAAACTGGCTATTTAAGAAGTAGATTTTGATTGATCCTTTAGAGTTCTAAGGCCTGGCTCCTTCCAAGAGTTCTGAATTAATTGTGGGATTTAGGCTTCAGTACTTAAGTCCAGAAAAAAATGGGGGAGGGGGAGGAATGTCCTTTTAATTAAACATTCTTTCTAAATTAATAACAGCTTATTGGAAGCATTTCATCTCCTCAGAGCTATTTTTTTTTAACTTTTGGTTTGCAAATAGCGTGAGAAAGAAAATCATTTTGTTTCCTCTAATGATAAAAGAAAGGGCCCTAATAATCCATTGAAGTTTCTGTGTAGATGAACGTAGTGGAGAGCGTTAAGCTTCAGTGAATCACTTGTTAGGCTACAACTAATACAGCACACGGGTGTGTGTAAGAGAACAGTCTGGGCACATACTCTACTTGGACGAGGTACATGTTTACTGTTACTGGTATAATTTACTAAAAGGGAGATTAGTGGTGACTAACATCACATCTGTNTCTTCACATCTAATCAGCTTTANGAATCCCTTTGTTCTTGGCTTCTTTTGTGTAATATTTGTACTATTTCTTCTACAAATCGTTACNATAGCATAGCGATTCTAAATGAGCCAGGTTTGATTATTTTCAGTCCCTGCACACGTGCTTACATGCCAGTGCCATATGGAAAAGCTTGACTCTGCGTTGCCCGCGCTCTTTCCTTCTTTCAGTTTTGATAATGTGTAGTTCTGGTACCCAAGAGATGAATGACAAGGAGATTTAAATCAATAGCAGATGTCCTCAAAGCTCGTGGCATATGTTTGTGATCATTAACTGTGAAGAATCAGGATATATAAAGAGATTAAAGGGTCTTTCCAAAAACCAAGCTTAAAATATATCTGTTTACAAACAAACAAATGCCACGAATGTTCTGTGGGGCCTGATCTCCTTGGGTAGCTAAAATGCTTTTAAAATACTACTATGAGATGTCGTGTATTTTCCCATTCACTTATTTACCCAGTACAGTTATTGAGTGTTTTCCATGGGGTGGACATCACTGTGGACAGTGCTTCTTCATGGACAGTACTGCAGTCTACTAGAAATAGCAGAGATGTGAAAGATACTTACTGTGTTGTCTTCTAGATACATGTAATTCTTNTAGGGTCAGGGCAGCTCATTCTGCATATGAGAGTCAAGCACGTTTTGATTGAGATTTAAAGTAAGTGTAGCAATGTTAGGAGTAATGGGTCGCAAAAGCACATCTGGGAGTGACTACAGTTGAGAATGGAAGCTGACCTGTCAGAGAAGCAGTTCACAGTGACAGTTACACGTGGATCACTGTGAGTGTCACTAGATGTCTGTCGCAGAGGCGCTTTGCTGAGAAAGGCTTTATCTGGCCAGAACAGAGCTCAGTTCCCTTTGGGTTGACTTAAGTGCATACTGGAATAAAGAAAAGAGAGGATAATGTTGGTGACCATTCTCACTGCAAGAACTGAAAATTCAGACCTCGCTCACCCTTGATGCTGTCTCTTATACACATCTAGATGTGTATAAGAGACAGGAGGAGAGGGAGATCTGTGGTTGGTATATAAAATGAATAAAAAAATTTTTTAATTAAAAAAAGAAAAAATTAAAAAGAAGCAAAGATGGTTCAACATATGCAAACCAATAAATGCAATTAAACATAAAAAAAAGAAGAAAATTCAGCCTTCTCCCAGGGTCAGTGATCTCTTTTCATTTGGAATGCTATGATAATATAAAAACTTTAACTCTTTTATGGAATTTGCAAGAGTTGAAGGAAAGGTAGTCTTTGGAGTAGCAATAAAGAATAAATCAAATATTCTATGAAAGAGAAAGATAAGAACAAAACAAAATACTAAACAACCAGANCACAAAGCAAACAATAACAATATAACCAAAGATCCCAAGCCAAACAAAAACCAAAACCAGCATGTTCTCAGAGCAGGAAGACTGGTGGTAAAGGGCACTTGCTGCTCTCTCAGAGAACCTAGGTTCTGTTTTTGGAACCCATGTGGTGATTCACAGCCATTGCTAACTCCAGTTCCTGGGGTCCTGATGCCCTCTTTTGACCTCCATGGGCATCAGATATGTATGTGGTACACATACATATATGTAGGCAAAACACTCACATAAAATAAGGAAATCTGAAAAGAAGGCCAGACCGGTGAGCGACCTGAGAGAGCCATGCTCTACGTGGAATGAGAGCAGAAGCCCTGAGGATGCTTCTGTAGAGTTCCACNGGCTCCTTGGACCTGACTTTCTTCACCTGTTTGTCTCTATTCATGATCTGGGTGAAATCATAAAGGACAGACAGATGTACAGACTGCTTAAATGGTAAGTCATGGCATTAAAAAACAAATGTAGNTTTGATGAGGAAGATATGAGNGNTTGAAAATCAGGTAAGCCAAGTGTGGGGAGCACATCTACATGCCTAGCCCTCGGGAGGCAGAACCAGGAAGACTGCCACACGTCTGGGGCTAGCCTGGTCTATGTAGTGAATTCCAGGTGAATTCTAATTATAACATGGCACCCCTGTCTCAACACACCTCTTTCTGCCCAGGAGGGAAAAAAAGAAAGAAAGAAAGGGAAATTTAAAAGTGCAGGTCCTGAATCTAGTTCACAGTCCCTGTGAAAAAGANGTGGAGTGATCTAAGGGATCACGCATGTCTGATCTAAGGGAACAAGATTCTGAGTTGGTCATAAATATCTCACCAGGAGCCCTGTACAGAGGGAGGGGGCTTCCCACCCTCCGTTAAGACACTGCATTTAGTTCTGGATGTCATCTCCTAAGAGCCAGCAGTAGGTATCTGGGGCACTAAAACGTCTGGGAACAATAGTGCAGGCAAAACATAATTGAACAGAGACTTTTTATGCCTTAATTGAGTTACAGCAGCCAGACAAGTGGCCNGGACAAGAACTGTCTGGAGGAGAAAACCTCCACTAAATAAACTACAAGTCTACAGAGGGAGGTTTCCTTCCACGATGAGAACGGAAGCATTCCTTGCAGATGCTTTCATTGCAACTGCCCAACACTGGGGGGAACACCTCTANCATGATGAGGTCCCCGTGACTAAGAGTCACAGTGGAGGGACGGCTAAGAGTCACAGTGGAGGACGGAGGTCATCTTCATATAGGGCTGTCAGCCATACATGTCTCACCCTAGATCACTTTCATGTCACTTGCTGTCTGGAAGTATAAAATAGTCTTACTCCTTAAGATCTGTAGGAAGCAGATGGTTTCTCCTGCACGTATGTAGGAGTGCTGAAGCCAGAAAGCCCTGGGCATGAGTAGGGCCATGTGCTAAGAGGTTTTATTAGGGGTTGATGGGCGAGGAGTGACTTTATTGCTAAACTCTGCTTCTATAATAACCATAGCTACTAGAGATTGACTGGTTGGTTTGCTGGTGCTTAGCTGTACACTCTGTGCACATCAGCTGCTTCATGATTTTGGTAAATGTGAATGATAAGCGGGGGAGGGGATTTTGTTATCCCTTTAGCAGTGATTGAGTAGAGGTTAAATAACTTGAGATAAGCTATGGCATTTGCTAGCTGAGTAACTTAGGGAAGGTTAAACAGTGTCTCTGTCCTTCTTTTTCCCATTTAAAATCTGAATAATAGTAACAATGCTTACCACACAAGAATACTATGTTATATTTTTAAGTTATTTTTCTTATTTGTGTATATGTGTGTGGGTAGGTGCACAAGGGTACCCTGGAGGTCCTAGGCATTGGAGCTCCCTGGAGCTGGGATGAGGTGGTTGTGAGTGTGAGTCCCCCACTGTTACTGCCAGAGACTAAACTCTGGTCCTCTGAAAGAGCAAGAAGTGTCCTTAACTATGCAAATCTCAGCCACTGCCATGGTGTTCAAGTGTGTTTGCCATGGAGTGGATGTTTAGTTAAGCTTGTTGTCATATTTTAACTCTTAAGAAATGGCTTCACAAATCATTTTGTTTTCACTACAACACCATGCTTTCCCCCATGTAGTGATGGGGAGAAGGTAGTAGGGTCATTTACTAAAACAATATTGATAAATAGTAGAATCTTTACTCTCCACAGAGAAGTAGTTTAAAAGATGTGCACTGCCTTGGGAATTTGGTAGAGACACCTTGGTGCTGACATACATGGGTGGTCTTCCATTTTTATGTCACCTCCCGCCTGAGTACATCCTCTGAAAGCCACTTAACATGCCACCTATTTATTACACCTTTTTCTTCTCACATTCAAAATGGAATAGAATTGTTTTTAGTAAATCATAGACCGTTCTTACTGGTAACACCTTATTTACTGCCTTGCGTCATCTTCATTTATATTATTGGGTATTTACAAGTCATGTCAAATGGACCTGAAACTCAGTTTTGTCAGGACATTGCCCTCCCTTAGTGTTCTTGGTAGAGCTTTTTGGAATGACTATGTTTAGGTAAGCTGGAACCACAAATTTTATTTGATTGAGTCAAACCACATTATTAAACTTTAATTTTTATCCTTTCTCCTTCATCCCTTTAGACAGTGTTGAAAGATACTTGCAGGATATTTACTTTGCATAGGCTGTAAAATGGTGTTTCTTTTAGACAGAAATGCTGACTGCTGAAAGTTTGTTTGTGTACTTTCAAAAAAACCAAACAAACTTTTTTTTTTAATGAAAACAGATTCTGAATCTTTATTTGATATCTGCATTCTGATGACTGGCTTCATTCTGGTCCTTTCGCAAAGACCTTTCATAAAAAGGTTAAATTCTCAAGTGCTCCCCGTAGCAGGCCCAGCTTCATAGGTGAGCAGGTGTGGAGTCTTGCCGACATTGCCCAGCTGTGCACGTCTCTGTAATGGACGATATGCCAGTGCGTTTTAATTTCCAGCATCTCTCCAACCTCTGTGTCACTTAGTTTGTGCTCAGAGATTCTTAACTAGTTAGAGCTTCCTTGAGGTTCATTCCTGTATTATGTTTTTCTCAGTGCTGGAGATTTAACCCAGGGCTCATGGGTGGGTGAGCATTCTGTGTCTAAACTGTAGCCTGAGGCCCTTGGCTGGGTTCTTAACTCTGTTGATAGTGAACTTACTGTGTAGGTGGATGACCACTTGTCCTCACCTAGAATGGTCAGAGGATAAGTCTTGGACAGTGTAGCCTGCCCTGAGGGTCCTCCACCATCTCTCTGTTTTTCAGTTTTTAACATCATCTTCCCTCTCTCGTATGCCAGACTTATTGCCCTTCTAATCCAGAAAAGTTAGCTTAGGTTTTTCATTTGTTGACTCATTCTTAGTGAGCACTTNCTGATCTGTGACGTGAGCTCTGGATCCAGGCAACCAGGATCAAAGTGATGTGGTCCTCAAAGAGGTTTCTACTCTGTATCTCCTTCAGTGTTCACGTCTGTAAAATAGGGATGCCTTGAGTGAAGATTGACTTGGTAGCAGGAGAGAGCAGAGGCCAGTGCCTGGCACAGTCTAGGTGTCCATTCTTCACTCTGTATTACATGCTGTTCTGGGCATTTGTGCCCTGACTTTTTTCCCGTGTTCTCTGTGTGTTGAGTGTTAACTGCTTCCCTGTTAACTTGAATTTCGGTTTTTCAGAAGTACTTGCTGCTTCATGAAGTTTTTCCATATCACCCGTATACTCAGATCATTCAATTTTCTGTCCTNCTTCTGACCTCAAAAAGAAATGCATATGTAACACATTTCAATGCCAATGTTTCTGTATGTGTCAGTGTATCTATTGAATAATAAATTCATGTGCACAAAGGCTGTCATTTATTCCTCATTTTCTTTCTTGGAAACTAGATTAATGCCTGGTATATAATACTAAATAAATAATTGTTGAACAGTATTTTGTAAATTGAATAGTAAAGCTCTTTATGACAAAGTGATGTTCTTGAGTTCTAGGATTCAAACCCAGAGCACTTAACTTTATTTCTAGACATGCATTGCTCATTGTGCACTCTCTCTTTCTATGTGTGTGTGTGTGTGAGAGAGAGAGAGAGAGAGAGAGGATCAGAATGTGCCTGATTAAATAAATACCAACTGGGAACCATCCACTTATTCAAGGACTTCTGGTAGTTTATAGGACGTGAATTTCTCTGATTNCTCTGACTTCCTATGTAGAAGTACAAGCCAGGAGTTGTGGTGAGTGCCAAAGATCTGTTACTGTTAGCTTGGAAGACTGTGTCCACTGTGTTTTGGTAAATAGGCGCTCAAACACTGTATGATGGGAAGTCCAGCTGAGGACGCTTTCAAGTGCACAGCCTGAGCATGCTGAATGGTTTTCTGGGTCATGTTCGTTTCATAAAAACAGCCAATTCCCAGCCTTCCCCAAAGAGGAAATGCTGAAGGTCCCTAGCTGCCCTGTGGGGTGAAGAGGAAACAGGGTTGGGGGTGGCAGGAGGTCTTCATTGCCTTGCCCTGCGGAGTGAAATGAGACAGAAACTCCCTTAGTGACACAGGTCCCNACTCAGACTTTTGGGCTGTGCAGAAACACAGAGGCAGGCATTTCCTTTTGTAGTGACCACATTGTTCCAGTGACTGGAGCCACACGACATAGAAGCAGACAAAACACACCAAGTTCCCGCCAGTTGCTAGGCAGAGCAAATGCCTTTGGCTGTTTGAAGCACGCTTCCCATGTTGATTTCCTAATCATGACCTGTTTTCAAAGCCAAACACAATAGCATTGTAAACACTCACCAGTATTTGGGAAGCTNTCCTGTCAAGCTAATTAACAGATTGCAATTTAGCGGGATGAAACTAAAATACTTTTGGTCAAGAAATATCCTTGGAAATTTTGATTTTTCCCCCCTTATTTAAGGATCATTTCTAATTTTGTGATAAAGTGGTATAAATCTTAATCCAGTGCACTGGCCAAGGTTTAATCTTCACTCAGGCTATTTTTAGATTATACTTAATATTGATGCTAATCTACTAGATCTACTAGAGCCCAAGTTTTCTTTTAGGAAAATCTGACTGATTATTGAACA
>LZPO01097311.1:95958-107030 GCA_001675575.1 Neotoma lepida | reverse complement strand
ACCCCAACCCGGGCGTGAACGCCAGTGGAGGAGGGTGCGAGCGGCCGGGGGGCGGGTCGGGGCGAAGGGGGACCGGAGAGATTTACTATTGTCTCTGGCAGCCGCCGCGGGAGCCAGGGAGGGGGGCGGAGGCGAAAGGAGGCGGTGGCACCGGCCAGCGCACTATTCGCTCCACCTGATCTGGGGCGCTGTGCGCTGAGCCAGGCGCGCGAGCAGCAGCAGTAGCAGCGAGGCAGGCATCCCCTGCAGCCAGCGCCGCCACCATGTCCTACCAGGGCAAGAAGAACATCCCGCGGATCACGGTGAGTTGGTCGGTGGCTCCTCACCGGCCGCNGGCAGGGAGGCTCGGATGCCACTGGCGTCCCCACCGTGTCCCTAGGGAAATAAGGACCCAGCGCGGTCCGGGTGCTGGAGTGCGGCGGTCAGTCCAGACGGCGCGGCCGGCGCCAAGCTGATGCAGCGACCCTGGGGCTTGAAGAAATCAAAACAAAGAGGAAAACCTTAAACACTGACGCGGAGAACTTTGGGTTGTTTGTCCTTTTCCACCGCCCAGAGCGCCTGGCTCACAGGGCTCCGCGGATCCTAGCCTCGCATGGGGATGGGGTTTGGGGGTCAGTGTGTACTCCTGCAGCTTGAGGTGTGCTTTTTATTGATGGATCCACTGGGTCTGGCAGGGTATAAGAGATGACACCTTTCTCCACCGGTACTTGGCAGCCGGACCGCGCCCCTCTCCTAGCTCTGGTAGTATGGCTTTGATACCGGCGCCTCGGAGAGGGCGCTGTGGGTGCCTGGACTACCAGTCCTCGGGGATACCCTCCTTTCTCACATTTAAACCGATCTAGGTTTGGGTGTGTCAGATTCCAAACTCAATAGCTAACGTGGCTGCAATGAAAATGACCAACTTTATACCTTTAATCGTTTACCTTTTTCATGCCATTCCTATTCCTCGTCCCAGAGAAAGCTGAGTTTTCAAAGAACATTAGTTTGCAGTTGCACACGGACGCTGAGTGCATGCGGTGTGCAACTGCCATTGTGTGTTAGACTGAGCCGCCGNCGGCTGGCTGGTGCACCTAGGGCGGGGTAGACAAGGGGACGTGCTTTTATCAGCTACCGAAGGGGCCCATTCACCAATTTCCATCCAGGTGCTGTCCTGGACAAAATACCTCGCCCAGCCTGAGATTCCTCCCTGATGAGTTGACTTGATGCCCTGAATAGTGGGGACATACGGCAGTCTGGGATAGCATTAAAGCAAAAAAGCAAGAGCCAATGACATTTGGTAGTTTAGCAAGAAGCAGTATGGTGGTTGTATTGAGTGTGTGTGTGTGTGTGTGTGTGTGTGTGTGTGTGTGTGTTAGAGGGATGGGTGGCTACTCCATCTTTGCAAGGGGAACAAAGGAAGTGATAGTTGGCCTCTGAGAGGCTCTGCAGCTGCCCCAGGGCTGACTTCTACCTGCCACCTGCTCAATTTGCAGGGGTCTGCCAAGATTTTGCCATGAGCCTGAGTCTGTGCACTTGTTCCTCTCGAGCTTGGAATAGCCCATGCAATTGAGTGAAGGACCTTCTTCATGCTCCTACTGCACCACATTGTTAAGTGGCTTATTTGTATTGTAGCATCTCACCTTCAGCATGCACCTGAGCCTTAGTTGTTCACTTTAACAATTGCACCCCACCTCTACCAGCTGTCCACCTGATCCCAGGGAAAAAACACTCCCCAGGGAGAATAGTTGAGCTGGGTAGGGATCCTTTTGCCTGGCAGAGGCTTTAGGCTTAACAGTATACTCCTGTATTGCTACCTGACACCATTCACGCTCCATTCTTGGAAAATATTGTGTGGCTGCAGCAGTGTCAGTGTTTGCTTGGTGCCAGATGCCTTTGCAAAGAGCTATAGACTTTATCACAAAAAGAATCTAATTGGGACCTCAGCTTTATTTTTATATCGGTTACTTTGATGAAGTGANGAGGACCACGTCTCTCCTGCTATTGCAGCTGGAGGTCCACTGCATGCCTCTTATTTTTACACCTCATGTGCACTTGTCAAATGTCCTTTTGGGGACAGGCAGAGAACTATCCCCCGCCCCATCCAATTTTTAAAAGCCTCAGTCATTCTTCTTACCGATCCAGCCTGTGACATGGCATTGAGGACCACACCCATTCTTCTAGGTATCATTTCAGCCACCTTTCAGGAAAGATAAAGACATTAAGCCAGGATAGGTAGCCTTAGGAATCATAGAAACTGGCTGTGCCCTGCCCTGTTCACAGGAGTGGGCTAGTAAGGGGTCCCTTTTGTCTGTTTGGATGCTGTTCCCTAGGGTACTTCCTTCCTTTTTAGTGTGGCTCCCATTCTTTCTCTGTGCATGGGTGTGGTGCTACACACAGCCAGTGCTGGAGCTGGAGCGGCATCTCCAGCAGCTGGCACAGGACTGGACAGTGGGTGTGAATTTCTTCAAGCCAGGCTGCCCGGCAGTCATTGTTAAAACCAGGCAGATGACAAGGAGGGCATGGCAGGGGGCGGGGCTGGTCTTTGGGGATCAGGAATCCATTTCTAGATTTTTCTCATGCTTTGNGCTTATCTTTCTGGGAACAAGGATTCTTTCTTGGAATAAAACATCTTTGTATGTTTGTATGACTATAAAAGATTATCTTNATACTACAAGTATTAAAATACCTTTCCTAGATATAGGCTAAAAGATATAAAAATATGGACACAGCTTTACATAGATTGAAAATGTAATTAAAGATCTAAATACAACATGTGTTCCCTACTGTCGATATTGGCTTATTTTTTAAATGACTAACCTTCTAAAATTCGAATTAAATATCCTATTCCCTGTCTTTTCTGTTAAGGCAGCCCCACCCAGTAGCTCAAGTGTCACTATAGGCTGAAGACTGAAGGAGGCAGTCTTTCCTGAGCCTGACCCANTTGCCTNTCNAGANACNACCTTCGGCCACCATTTTTGGTAGAAGTGAGGGTTTTTTTGTTTTATTTTGCTTTATTGCTTTCCTCTTTCCACTTGCTTCCACAGTCCTCATGAGGTGAAAGCATTTCTNCNNTCAGGTNTGCATTGGTTTCCTGAGGGCAGGAGGACTGGCTGTTGCTGATGGAGCTGGGATGGGGCTTTGCTTGTGATTAGCTCAGGCTTGGATCTTACTTTGCCTTTTCAGGGCATCAAGGGGAAACATGTTTTCCACCTCAACATTGGCCCTGGACTCTNAGTATCAGACATTAGTCATTCTGGGTTGTTGGATGGATTAGACAAGGGATGCTCTAGGTCAACTATCTGAGACAGTGCCAGCCACATAGTACCTAAGGAGTTACCAGTTGAATGAATGGATGATTAAAAATATCTTGTAATCTATTATTTGGTCACAGTATCGTGTTGTGTACACANTATCGTGTTTTCCCATTCAAGCCTAGAATTAATACAGTCTGACAGTATACTTAGCCATATTTNAGGGATTAAAAAAATGCTTCAAAAATCTTTTATCTATTATGTTCCATAAAAATATAGCATTTGGAATGATATTTCTACCATGTCAATATTGCAAGCATTTTTTATGGTAATGGTCAGTCGTTTTCTTTCTCTGATATAAGCTCCAACTGGAAGCTGACCACAGGAATTGGAAGACTCCTGAAGCATGGGTACCAGTACTGTCTGTGCATTTTCTTATTTGAGCATCCACAGAAAACCACTTCCTAGTCTGGAACATGGAAATCTAGGTAGATCAAGTCAATTACTCAGAGTCACACCTGTCTCTTATACACATCTAGATGTGTATAAGAGACAGTCTAGAGCCTGAACTATGAGATCTTGCTGAAAAGGGGGCGCTTGTAAAGCTGTAGGGTCAATGGCAATTACTTTCTTTTTTTTTAAAGAAATAAAAGAGTCCAGTGAACTGGAGGAGTGTCTGTGGCCTTTGGAGTGGGGGACTAGACTTGACTTGGATAGAGAGGGCAGAGCCAGCTGCACCCCACATCCTGTCTCTTATACACATCTAGATGTGTATAAGAGTAGAGCCTGAACTATGAGATCTTGCTGAAAAGGGGGCGCTTGTAAAGCTGTAGGGTCAATGGCAATTACTTTCTTTCTTTTTTTTTAAAGAAATAAAAGAGTCCAGTGAACTGGAGGAGTGTCTGTGGCCTTTGGAGTGGGGGACTAGACTTGACTTGGATAGAGAGGGCAGAGCCAGCTGCACCCCACATCTGTGTGTCCTTTGTGCTTCAGAAGGTATCACTTCATGGGAAGAAAATATTAGGAGGTGGAGAATTAGAGTTTGGAGGCCAAGCGAAGGAGACAGCCTATCCAAGTAAGGAATCTTGGAAGGGGAATTCCAGAGTGAAAGACAGATGAAAATCTTAAACACTTAGGAGTGGGAAGCATTTGAGCTAACTGATTGTGTAAATGTCAACTCAGGTCATGCCTGGAATATCTGTTTTGTTCCTTTATATTCTGAGCAGGTATGCCATGATTCCTAGCCAGGCTATTCTTTCTGAAGAATAAGTAAAATGCCCCAGGTGTACTAAGAGCTTTGAGTACCAGTTGCTGTGACCAAACCAGCAAAATACTTGGGGGAATTCCAAAGACATTCCTTAAGAGAATTTGAAATTTACGTGGTTCAACCACCAGCTTGTAAATAAAANTCTTTTCTTTTCATCCCACTGGGCTGATGGGAGGTTCAATGAGCCCTGACCCCTGAACATGGTCTGTGAACCAAGATGTGTTCAAGACAGTAAACCCCAGTTTGTTTATAAAACCTCAGTTACTTCAGAGTGTGAACATTAATAAAGGAACATTTGGCAGATGTCTGGTTTGTAAGGAGATTCTCCTGAGAAACTTTTAAAACATGTTTTCAAACACACAAAAAAATGAAAATCATGTCATATAAACTATTAATAATTTTTCTTGCCTTAGTTATATTACAAGTCTGCAGAATTGTGCCTGTCATTCATTTCTGACAATCAGACAAGAGGCCACCAGACCACCTTTGGACAGATCCAGAAACTCCCGAAATACATTTTAATTGTACTGTTTTCAGTCCCAATGAGCTTCAATCTAGAGTGTCATAGGCTGGATTACCCTTTCTATCGGGTTGTTCGCAACTCAACTTGTCGTGCCTTTTTCTCTACCATTTTCTCCCTAAACTAGAAAAATTAAATTAAATTTGAAGAACAAAAACCCCTTTGTATCATATATGGCTCTTTGTTCTTTAGCTGTTGGCATGTTTTATGGAACCATTTGTATCTGCTTATTATGTTTAAAAGCTGCAAAATGTTAACAACAGTAGGANTGTGTCCCTACGGTACAAATGTGCCTGTTTGGTCCAGGCCCTGCTCTTAATCAGGAGGGAACAAGAAGATGGGAAGCATCCTCTGCTCCTAGGTGATGTTAATAGGTGAGCAGAAACCATCCCCCCTAAACCCAGTGANGCCCTCATCAGGTCCATGCACACCTTCACCTGTACTCGATCTTCCCTCAGGCCAGTGGGAAACAAGTGGAAAAGACCTTGGAAAACAGGATCTTCTAGAAGTCCCTCTTTCATCAAGTCAAATTCAACACGTCTGTGTCAGCATATGAAGTAGAGTTCCCTCCAAAATAAAAGCTCGTCTGGTGAAATAGGATGAGTCCTTCCACCTGGCTCTTATTTTGAACTGAGTCCATTCGTGGAGTAGATATATGATTTCTCCTGAGGAATGTATCCTCTGAACTAGACCTCTGGTTAACAAGATGAAGCTTAAGCACAATGGAGCTGTTAGAGTTCATTAAATGACTGAGCACAAACTAATGGAATTATCCCATGTACCCCACCACAAGCGACTCGGATTAGTCCATTTAGTTCACTACAACTTGTACATACAGTTACATATCACTATTGTACATTCTAGAGAAAGGATCAGAGAGATTCCCTAATCTGACTTAAGTCACATGGGTAAAAAGAAAGACCCTAGGATTGTTCCACCCAGAGACAAGAGAGTTGCCTAAGCAAGAAAGCAGGAGTTCCATGGACACACGTGACTACTTCCTTCCCCCCTCACCTCTAAATTGTCTACACCTGGTAGCTCAGGCAGCAAATGTTTGCAGGGATTTCGGGGCGTGGGCTGGGCCAAGTGTGTAGCATCACTGCTGGAAGAACAGGGGAGCCTGTGCCCGTCTAATGTGGTTCCTTCAGGCCTCTGANTTGCCTTCTGGTTTTGCCCAGGAGCACGGAGCAGTACAGGATAGCAAAGCCGATTTTGTGTTTTTTCTGCCTTGCTTAACTGCAGATCTGGGCCAGAGGTCCCTTCTCATTCGCTGTCCCCTGTCCNTTNCCCAGACAGAAGNAGCCAGGCTCCTTTTCCCGTTCAGCTAAGCACAGACACACCCAGCACTCTATACCAGATGGAAGCTCCATAACAGAACGGCCCAGGAACCTATTCCTCACATCTGGAATTCAAAGACACATTTCTCATGGCTTACTCTGTTTTTTTTTTCTCTTAGCCATAGAAATACTAGACAATAAGATATGCAGGATAAATGAGAATTCTTGCCCCTAATGATAACACCCAGGATTTTGCACATCTTATACATGCGCTTTAACTCTACACTGAACTGCTATAGCCACAGCCCAGATTTTATCTGAAGAGAGGCATCCCTTAGTGAGGTGAGAAACTGCTTTTGTGACCACAGTGCCAGAGGGCCCTGAAGGGAGTGTTCTCAGGTCTGCTCTGCCTCCGATCTACTTGAGACTTTAGGCAACCTCGGAATCTGCATTAGTAAACAGATCCTTGCACTCTCTGATCCCCAAGGTCCCTNCTAATGTGAATGATGCCAGGGGTCAGCCCTTCCTCCTCTGTTCCACACCCACATAGAAGTTATAAACTCCTCCTGTGAGGGAAGCAAGAGTAGGGGAATGCATGAGAGTTGTTGGCTTTGGCTCAGCAGGACCAGCCAACATCTGTGTTGGATATAAGGGACTCTCTGGTTGCTTTTTACCCGTAAGGTCTCAGCTTTTCTTATTTAGAGAGTGGACTTAGCTAATAGACTATCCGAAAGAACAGTGGGGTAATAATGAGTGATGGGCCCTTTCTTTAGCAGAGCTTTAGGTTAATGAAAACGAACATTATTAAAGTGATGCCATGATTCATTTGCTGTCACTNTGCCTCCTCCAGTGAAGGCTGCCATTGATAAAGGCACAAAGGCGACAATTGCCCCAAATCTAGACTAGTCAAACAAACAAGCAAACAGAAAACAACTCTGAGCCTGTGCTCGCCCAAGCCTTTTTGGCTGCCCGTGCTGATATTTTAAATATGATGGCTGCTGTCCAATGGAAATAGCTGCCTCTCAAAAGCTCAATAATGCTGTGGGCTCTGTGTGAGGTTACCAGTGAACCTCCTGCACTCAAATAGGTGACTGGCACATATTAGGTCCTCTATTTAAGCTAAAGAAAAACCCACAAACAATGCTGAATGGATAGATACATTTGACATTGACCTGCAGCATCAATTTGAATAGAGAAGATGACCTGAAGGAATATGCTTTTGCTTCTGAACACCAGCCTCTCTTTCACTGACAACTTTTGAGAATATTTATTCTTAAGACTGAAAGATATGGTCTGAGTGTAAGAAACTGCCTCACTGAGCCAAGAGAAACAGGACATCACTTTAGCCAAACAAGCAAGTTACTGTGGTTCAGGGTATGCCTTCAGCAAATGTACCTGGAAGCCCTCCATCATTTCCACCTTTTTCTTCCCTGGCCGTGCCCACTTCCAAAATCCATGCACCCCTTCTGAGCATGTTTCAGGGATCTACTAGTTGTAAACAGACACATCATTTCTCTTACTATAAACAGCTTAAAGAATGCATTCAGACCATTAACTCTTCTTTCAAATAAAAGAAATTGCCACCATGACTCTTTGAACCTGAATGCACTATAAATCTTAACGGCTGCCTCTGTCTGCCTTTGTACGTAAACCACAAAGTCATTAGTGTTATTAGCAGCTATTAAGCCCATTGGCACATGCACAATGAATTTGGTATTTTAGAAATACTGACTAGGGGAGCAGTTTATTGCTTTTTTTTCTGTTTATATTAGAGTTGAACATTCAAATAGAAGGTTTTTATGTTTGCTTATGTGTTCTCATAGATTTCCAGAATCTCACCCCACGGCATTGTCCTCAGTCTTAGGGCTTGTACTCNGAGTTATTCTCGACCATTTGGTAAACCTCATGTATTAGTTAGGTTGGGTCACCACTGTGGACCAAACGCCTGACAAGAAACAACTTGACAGAGGAGGAAGAATTTATTTTGGTTCAGAGTTGGGTTTACAGTCCACGTTTTCAGGGAGGGGTGGCATCAGGCAGCTCCATGGCAGTGAGAGCCTGAAGCTAGAGCTTCCCACTTCCTTACATCCTGGCAGGACAGAAAGTAGATGAGGAGCAATGCCAGGCTGGATCAGGATTTTTCATGTCCCCAGTTTTATTCATTCTGGATTCCAGNCCATAGAATGGTGCAGCACACATTCAGGCNGGGCCTTTCCACTCCCGTTAGACCTCTCTGGAAACACAAGCTGNGAAGTGTCTATAGATGATTTTAAATCCAGCAAAGTTAGTAGTTTAGATTAGTCATCACACTTCCTTGTTTGATTTTTCAGAGTGTGGTCAGTTAAAGCAGATTTTATGAAGCTCATGTCAGCTTGAACCATGGAGTGACAATAAGTCTCTGTCTTGGCCACTNTTTTCATTGTTGTGACAAAATTTCTGAAAAGGGTGACGCAAGGAAGGGAAGGGTTGATTTTGGCTCACAATTTGAGGGGATCCAATCTGTCATGAAGGGGCAGCATTGCAGCAGGCGTCTCCATAATGACAGGAGAGATTCCTTACCTTCTCACAACCTAGTGAAAGATGAAGCAGAGAGTGCTAGGAAATGAGACCCCCTTATAAGCCTCCAAGGCCTGCCCCCCCATCCCCGTGACTCCATACATGAGCTGATGAGGAACATTTCAAAGAAGAGCATTCTTGTTGTGATAGCAGTCACCGATCCCTTAGCTCTACAGAAGAAGGTGAAGACTGAGAGGTCACTGTATTCATGGGCCCAGGACATTGAAATCATTTGCATTAAGTACTGCACGTATTATGATGGTGACTTCACAATATAACCAGATGCAATGGAAACATTTTGGTATTTATCTGTGGTTGAATTACTAGTATTTTTTGACCACTANCTATGTAAAGATTGTCACAGGAAATCTAATGCAGATAACATAAGGAGCATTAGTTTTACAAGAAGATTTAATATTTACTGCACCTTATATGAATTGACCTCATTCAGTGTCTCACATAATCCTGAAAACGGTATGATTAGGTAGAATCCCAGCAGAGATCTTTCTATTTTATTGGTGAAAAAAATGTAAAGATTAAGCCTTTAGTTCACAGAGGCCTTGAGTAACCAAAATTCAAATTTAAGTTTATTTGACTCAGAACTNAAATTCTTAACCCTATTATGTGAAGCCAATTTATGTTCTACAGTTAAGAAAATCTCACATTTCTGGAGACACAAAACTTGTCTCTCATCAAGTCCACACTATACCTTTTCTTGTGTCCCATGAGACATAATTGGTACAAGAAATATGAGAAACAGCTAATTGGTGACCCTCCTCTGCATGGGGGTTGGACCTGCAACCACTGCTTCATGTCCAGAAGCTTCCCAGCCTTCCCACTCACAGCCCAGTCTTAACCTGTCTTCTCACATGAGCAACTTGGCACAGAGTAGGTAGGCCTCACTTTCACCCCCAAGGCTGCTTTTCACTGAACTAGAAGAAATACTAGTGAGAGGTTTCTCTTGACAATGGGAATTTCACTTTCTCATTGAGGACCCCACACTGCACATAGTGGGAGCCAAGATTCTGGAAAGGTTTGGTTTGCTGTGGCTCTGAAAACTTCATGGAGTCAAAGTGTCCTTAGTGCTATTTTAGAAAATTCNGTTTCTCTTTAAGGTGAGGAAACAAAGACCCAGTTGAATCAGGCTTTTTTTTCCATTGTAGGTTACTGAACATTTAAACTTAATTAAGTTTTTTTTTCCATATTACAAAAAAAGTATTATAGAATTATTTATCAGCGATATAAATAAAATAAAGGCAATAAGCATAAGTGCCAATGAAATTAGCAAGAAATAGTCACTGAGACCCGTATTAGCATACCCATCCATTGGGAACTTTTCCTTATATNTGTTATTTATTAAAATATCACCACGTTATTCATGCTCTTTAATGTTCCCTCAGTTTTTCTATAATATATTATTACAGTTCTTATTTTAAGTACTTTTCCATAAAATTGTTTTAGCCTGCTCAATATATTATCCCATTGCTTGGGGAATCCAGTTTAATTAATCCTAATTTTTTTTCTTTAAGTTTGGATTGTTTCTAAGATCTTTGGTATTAACAAAAACTAGAATGGCATTAACTTTCAGCTCTAGGTTTACATATATCTGAGGTCAAATGAAAAGCTACCATGTGAGGAGAAGAGTCATTTGTTCAAGTCCCTCAGCTCACAGGTCTCAGACACTAGATTTGGATGGTAGTCTTGCCTGGAATCTCCCTATCACTGTCTCCACGGCACTGCACCAGTTTTCACGAAAAATACCCTTTTCTCTGTTTCCTNCATTCCTCTAATGANCACATTTATTTCCTCATCAACACCCTTTGCTTGCCTGTCTNTTTTCTTAAAGCTCTGATATTTGTGGAAATGGGTCATGTCCTGGAAGCCAAGGTTACACAGCTGGAAAGAGAACATGGCTGGCTTTTCCTTGCCCCTTTCCTCACTGGCTTAACCCGGATGCTTGGAAGCTGATTTTCATTTTCCATCTTCTCTGACCTTTCTACTCTTCAGGAAAGCTATATTTGAAATTATTGCCTCTTTTTCCCCAAAGTTGAACTGTGCCCCAGATCATCATGAGATTACTTGTGTAGGGTTATTGNTAATTCAGAAATGGTTTTCTGTTTTATCCAACAAAGCAGATTTAAATTATGGCCTGATAGAAATGGGAAGCTCCAAGCAATCTTAAAGGTTCTAAAGCCATTGGATATAACTATCTGCTTCTAGAG
>LZPO01097311.1:48070-75195 GCA_001675575.1 Neotoma lepida | reverse complement strand
CCGCTGCTTTCCTCCCCATCCCTATTCCTTCCTGGGATTCTCCAAAGCTTCCTGGGTCACACTGTATCTTAGGGAGATTGTCATGATCATCTTCCTTAGTCTGAAGTCTCTGTTGAGATACTGACAGTGCAGAAAGCCGTTGGTGTGGGAGGAGAGGTTTGGCATGTTTTACTCTTTCATTGTAAATCTGCAATGAGGTGCCATTGGCTGACAAGGGAAGGGTGGAATAAGAAAAACAAGCCTGAGGTGGGGGATGACTCCAGCAAAGGTCTTTTACTAGGGCACCGAAAACCTGCTCAGAGGATGACTAAGTCTCATATCTGTTGTTGTACTGAGTCTATCTTCTTCTGTTGCTCCTAGCAGTCACGCATTTCACACTCTTCATAGCTTTCCCCAGTGTCNCCCCACACCATTAAAAAAAGAGCAAAGTGAAAGAAATAATGGAAATAGTTAAGTAAAAATATTAGTCACGTGCTGTGCTCTAGACACTGGCAATCCACAGATTTCAGTACAAAACCATAACACAAGACCCATGCAGATAATTTTGTATCAACAAAAATAATTTTGTATACACTACACAACTATCTGTCCTTGTTTAAAGACTACCAGTAGCCTTGTGAGTGACTTTGCAGACCCCAGTNTCTAAAATCCTTACATCCTACGCTTGTCTTGAGTGTCGCTCTTTTTAATTGCCAGTTGTTTCACTGTTTCACCAGGCAAATTGGAGACAACCTGATTGTCCCCGGAGGCGTGAAGACCATCGAAGCCAACGGGAAGATGGTGATCCCTGGAGGCATTGATGTCCACACTCACTTCCAGATGCCTTACAAGGGGATGACCACAGTGGATGATTTCTTCCAAGGGACAAAGGCTGCCTTAGCGGGTGGCACCACCATGATCAGTAAGCCCTGAGACTAGACATAGTCCTGCTGCTCAGAGCTGTGGGCTTGACCCAGGTGCCAAGTGCCTGCCCTCCGATAATACTGACAGCAGACACACTTCTCTCAACTTGGGTTGTGGAATTTGTGTTCCTGTTGTGGAATTTGTGTTCCTGGAGGTGATTACTCTTAGGAAAACTGCCAGCTCCCTAGAATTACACAAAGGAGATCCAGGAGCCTCATGACCATGAAAGCAACTGAGAGAAAGATAACTTAGAAAGAACGATCATTGAAGCTGACAGTTCCCGGGGGAGTAGTGGTCCTCAGTGAACTTAGTGCTATTGGGTCTTTGCTGTATTTTGACCAATTTGTATCTTGAAGATTAGGAAAGCTGTGAGTGGTTTCCTTTATTTATTTTTGTTTTGTTTTGCTTCTGGTAACTACTAACTCTAGGGAAGCTTGGGAAGTGGCATGCCATTGGATTACTGAACTGACAGCCTTCCAGGCAACCCTTCTTGTCCCAAGGAATCTCAATGAACTGGGTACTGGCCCAGAGCTAGCCTCAAACTCAGGAGACAGAGCACTGTTTACTTAACATCATATTCCTCTACCCACAGGCACAGAGTAGCCTGAGCCAGAATTACAGTCTGTCTTGACCTCCCTTTCGACTCAACCACTAGCAGCAGTCAACTTTAGCTAGGATGTAGAAGCCCAGAAAAACTGCAGCAAGGCCATAAAAGGTGTAGTCCAGGGAGGCCTGAGCTTTCCTCCCAGCTGATGGGAGGGAGCCAGCTGACTTCTCAGCAGCTGTCTGCCCAGGAAAGCCCTCNTGTCCTTGAAGACATTAGGAATGTAGCTGGATGCATCTACTTTCCGATCAGCACACTTAGGCTCCTTTGAGAGAGGAAATGCGTGATCTTGGCTTTGGCTTGGCTGCCTGCCATCTGGGCGAGGAATTGGGCCTGTTCTGCATGCCTGCGATGTTCCCTGTGCTTGGTCTTCTACATCAGTGAAGACGCAGAGGGAAAATCAGATCTAAGTGAGGAATAAAGCTTACAAGGAGACACAGATGCAGTCTCGCCCTCCGTGGATAACTTAGAGACGCTAGATATGCAGAGAGCANAGGATGCATGTAACCCTACTTCACTGTCAGAGTTGTGACAGTGCAGTTTCCACCTTAACAAGAGTATTGTAACATTTGTACCATATTTCAAGTTGCCATTTCTCACTAAATCATAGATTATGAANGTCTTTCTACTCTTTTGTTCATATTCTACTACAGGTTTTAAAGTAGGTATCTCTTGTCATTCTGCGNAAGTTTCTCTATGTTTTTAACTAAACTCAATTTTTTTCAACTTCAGTCACTGGCAATTTTTCATTTACATAAATGCATTAGTGAACACCCTAGAAACTAAATGTTGCTGACAGCTACAACTTATTTTCCTAGGTATGATTCTTGGGCATGAGGATAATTATTGAGTCAGGTCTGAAAAAANGGTCCAGATTTTTGATACATGTTTCAATGTCATTCTCAAGATAGTTGAACCAATTTCATAGTTTACCTTAGCTGCCTGAGGGGCATTGATGAGAGTGGAGCTTTTGTCTAATCCTTACTATAATACCAGGAATTATTTAAAAATATGTACCATCCACGGTTGCAGTGAGTTTGAACTCAGAGAAACCAATTCTTGTTAACCTTGTTAACCTTGTTAACTCATTCCTGTCATACATCTAGAACTTCTTCTATCCAGGGAAGAGAACACAACTTTTGTCACTATCAGTGACTCAGTCTCAGCAATCATAAATAGCAGCTACTCATCAAGACCTAACATTTATTAACACTTAGTATGTGCCAGGTATCAGTGAAGTATACTTTANATGCATTTTATCACTAATCGTACAGAAACTCAGAGGGAAACTGCTGTCGTAACCTATTCCCCTATCCACTTAACACCCATTTAAGAAGAGAAACCCAAGGTTTCAGAAAGCTAATAATTTGCCCCAAGTCCGGGAGTTAGATATTTAAAGCACCTGTCTCTTTGAAGGCACCAAGACACAGAGATTGTACAGCCATAGCTACGCAGGAAGGAACAGGCTTTCGGGGTACAGGGAAGAACCAAACTGTTCTGAGTCACACATCTGGCCTTCTGTCTTTCAGTTGACCACGTGGTACCTGAGCCTGAGTCTAGCCTGACTGAGGCCTATGAAAAGTGGCGTGAATGGGCTGATGGGAAGAGCTGCTGTGACTACGCTTTGCATGTGGACATCACCCACTGGAATGACAGTGTCAAGCAGGAAGTACAGAGCCTCAGCAAAGACAAAGGTGAGCAAAGCGTGCTCTGCAGCCTCCTGTCTCTTGGCTGCAGTGCCTGTCT
Organism: Neotoma lepida; assembly: GCA_001675575.1. NCBI lineage: Eukaryota > Metazoa > Chordata > Mammalia > Rodentia > Cricetidae > Neotoma > Neotoma lepida. The sequence continues at coordinate 71,942 of LZPO01097311.1, read as the reverse complement.
TTCCCACAATGACTCTACTTATGTCAGTCACTCCTCTAGTTTAAAGTCTGGTACCTTAAGCATGCGTGCTGAGTGTCGGGCTTTCTATTTTGTTCTAGGCACTTTGTATTTGAGCAACTTTGCTTACTTTTTACAGGATCCTCACGGGATAAGTAGTGTTAGTCACTTTGCAGATGGAAAAGCAAAGGGTCAGAGTAACTGCTGGGGTCTCTTTTAGTAAGCAATAGATCTATCCAAAGATGATCTTCCAAGATAAAATGCATATAAAGTATACTACACTGATACCTGGCACATCTTTCACTTCCAAGAATGCCTTAGTTAGGTTTCTATTGCTGCGATTGAACATCGTAACAAAAAGCAACTAGGGAAAGAAAGGGTTTGTTTCATTTTATAGCTGGTAGTCCATCACTGAAGGAAGTCAGGACAGGAACTCAAGCAGGGCACAAACCTGGAGGCAGGGGCTGAGTCCAGGATTTGAAGAAGCACCACTTACCAGCTTGCTCCTCATGGCTTGCTCAGCCTGCCTTCTTACATATAGCACCTTGAACACCAGCCCAGAGATGACACTGTCCACAGTTAACTGGGCCCTCCAACGTCAACCATAATAAATCAAGAAAATTCAGCACAGACTTGCCCACAGGTAGGGGCATTTTCACATTTGAGGTTTCCTGTTCCGAAATGACTCTAGCTTGAATCAAGCTGACTTAAAACTATCCAGCACAATACATCATTGCCAGTTTTGCAGAGGAAGAAACTGAGGCAAGGTGACTTATCCTCCCTGAAGTCACATTGCCTACAAATCTGAGATCAAGGATTTCTAACCCCTATCAGTTTTTTACTCAAGACCAAACTATTAATATTATATAATAATGGCATCCTCAACAAAGGCTAAGACATGTCGGGAGCAAGGAGAGATTGATTATCTAGTTAGGAGTGAAAATATATTCCTGCAGTATGTCTCTGTCTCTCTCTGTCTCTCTGTCTCTCTGTCTCCTCTCTCTTGTGTGTGTGCCTATTGTTGGAGGGGGTCCTCTCACTTCGAAGATGATTTTGGTTCCATTATCTTTGTAGATTCTTCTGTTTTCTGTGTCTTCCTATGTTCTGATCATCAGACATTTAGCACCCACAGGAACACATATACACATGCTAATATGTACCATGTGCTCAGATTTATAAAGTGATATAGGAAATCAGAGATGGGTAAGCAACAGCCACTGCTGAAGATCNAGTGCAAAAGGAAGCTGTCCAACCAAAGGCAGAGCAGAATGGATGCTTAGTGCACAAGACCTGTCTAGTCACTGTGCAAGGACTTCAGGAGAACATCATGTGTCTATGTGGAGAGGAGATACACCCTCAGAGGATGCAACTTTCTTTCTATCCGTTGCTGCACCCCAAAATCCTGCCCAACCCTTGGTAACACAAAACATGCACTTAGCCCCTCCCTCTTTCTGTTTTTGTCTGTCAAGTAGAAAATTCAGTGGCTTTAATGAGCACACAGGGCCTTGGGCCATTCCAGGGATGACTTGGAGGCTTTTGGAAAGGGGAATGTTGTGGAAAGCTGCCCTGAGCTGACCCACGCTGAGTAGGGACATTCTTGAGCTATAATCCACTTTTGGCTGGGGAAACTGTGGGCTAAATTGACCCTAATGGTTAAACCAAAATTATTTTCCTTTCTACAAAATGATTTTCTCTTCTACCATCCACCTACCTATTTATTTTGGGTGGAAATCAATAGATCTTTTCCTATAATACTGATGATTTAGGTATTTAAGTACAATGTACAAATTACTTTCTGTCCTCCTTCCCTCTGTTAGTTATCTAAGGNCAGGTTTTATGTTTATTTTTATTTCTACATTTGAAATTTAAATAGTGTTATGTGAAAGAGTCATTCTTCAAACTATGTGTCTTCTTAGTCAATGTTCTATTGCTGTGAAGACACCATGACCAAGGCAACTCTTGAGAAACATTTGAGACTGATTCACAGTTTCTGAGGTTTAGACTATCTTCATCATGGTGGGAGGCATGACAGCATGCAGGCAGACCTGGTTCTTGAGAAATAGCTGAGAATTCTACATCCAGACCAGCAAGCAGCAAGAAGAGAGATACACTGGGCCTGGCTTAAGCATTTGAAACCCCAAATCCCACGCCCCAGTGACACATTTCCTCCAAGGCAACACCTACTCCAACAAGACCACACCTTAATCCCTGTCAAGAATCTCTACTCCCTAATGACCATGCATTCAAATAACTGAACCTGTGGGGGCCATTTCTATTCAAAGCACCACAAAAATATATAGTCAGCACCCTTTTATTATAAAAACCCAGAGTATTTCTAGGTTAAAAAGCTAGATTTGACTTTGTACTTTCTTTTTTCTTTCTTTTTTTTGTTTAAATCGTCCCCTACACAGGGTTTCTNTGTGTAGCTTTGGCTGTCCTGGAACTCGCTCTGTATACCAGACTGGCCTTGAACTCACAGAGATCCACCTGCCTTTGCCTCCCAAGTGCTGGGATTAAAGGCATGCACCATTACCACCCGGTTTATGCTTTCAATGAATTATAGAGAATGGAGGGTAAATAGTATACTTAACAAAAAATATGCATGCGGTCTGTGTATGTGTGCATGCCTTTGTACATGTGCTGTGAATGTGTGTCTTCAAAAGTACAGTTTCAATAACAGAAAATACATAATTTAAATATATACCTGCTATATCTTAGAAGCAAATTTTTAGGGGTGGGGGATATAGGATTTGGGTTTTATTTTGATACGGGATCTTCCTGGCTGGCCTGGTACTTTTTATGTAGTCCAGCCCACCCCTAAAGTTAAGAGGTGCAGCAAGGGATAGAGAGAAAAATTCATAGCAATCCTTCTGCCTCTGCCTCCCCAGTGACAGGATTAAATGCTTGTCCCTTCACCAGACCTGACTCAGAAGAAGTTTTTAAAAGTAGTTTTGTTGTTATCTTTCTCTTAGGCACCTCACCCTGCAGCCTAGTATATACCAGTCATTCAACAAATAGTGAAATCAACCCATCCCCATGGAGACCAAATGCTTGCCTCACAGGGACTAAAAGCTTTTAAAGTGTTGCCTCCTTCAGTGGTGAACTGCTACCTTATGAGGTGGGAGTTATTTTTCCAATTTACAGAGGAGGAAACTGAAGCCCAGAAATTAAGCATTCCCAGCTCATTGCAGTATGGGGTACATACAAGTGTTGCAACCCCTAGTGTTTGGGAACAGCTGGTGTGCTATTGTGATTTCTCTGGTGTCTGCTTCCTTAATCTCTGTCAAGTATCTTTCCACTTGGTCATTCTCGATTTCCACCTCGATTTCATAATCTTCCATGTTGTAGAAATTGGGGTCGTGGTGATGGTACATGTGTGCCATGGCCTGAGCACTATAGAAGTAGCCTTGCCTTTGCCAATAAGGATGTGGCCATGGAAGTCAAACAGTCAATGTCCCTCTTACTCTGGAGAGGCCAACAATCCTGGAGTTGTTCAGTGCAGNATGCTAGGCTTCTCAGCAGACCCAATCCGGCGCCGAAGGCTGGAGTCCTGGGGGGCTATGTTCTTCAGTCTTGCCTTTGTGAAGACTGAAGTGAAAGTGAACGATAGGAAAGTTATCAGTCTTCTGAACTGTAGTGCTGGGAATTGGGGTTAGCAAAGGATACAGAAGAAGACAGCATTCTTCAAACCACTGATGAACTATGGATTTTATAGGCAACAGAAGGTATGATAAGATGGAACATTCAGAATGTCTCCCTTCTTTTGGGCTGGCACCTGAGCCATGTGCTCGGGGAGCATGGGTAATAGACATGAGAAGGTGGTGGTGATAATTAATGTTGTCTTTTTCCTGATTTCCTTCCTTTCCTTGTCTTGCAGGTGTTAACTCCTTCATGGTTTACATGGCCTACAAGGATTTATACCAAGTGTCCAACACAGAGGTAGCAACCCATTTGACTGTGTTGTTTGGATTGTCTGCAAGCATGGGTTTCCTGTTGTTGTTGACGACCCTGGCCCTTGGAACATGAGTCACTGTGCCTTACTGGTGGGAGGGCACTATGTCAGGCTGTCTATTGAAGCCCCTGCAGTCCACACTGCATTTTAAAGAAGTTAGTGGGGCAGATACCTATGTCAAAGCAGAGAAGATCTTTTTTTTTCTACTGGCAACAGTTGTCTTAAAGAATAAGAGGAACTCTAATGTCTCCAAACCTCTTATAAACCTGGTGAAAATGTGGTGTTCTCTGCTTCATAAGATCAGGCGGGCTTCCTGCTATTGGTACGAGCTTGGCTGTTATGATTGTATCAGGTGGCCTTCTCCTAGGAAACCAAGGGTGTGTCTCAATTTGATAGATCTGAAATAATCAGGGGAAATGTAAGAAATTAGCACTCTGACCTTCTAGGTGGAGAGCAAGGACACGTTTGTTTTAAGAGGTTCAGATTAAGAGTTTGAGTATTGTATTACTTTGACCAGGCTGTCGGGGGCTTGTGGAGCACTTGTTAAAAAGAATTCTGACACATGTCTCAGCTCAGTAGGAAATTACCCCATGAGAGATGGATGCCAGAGAGAAGGCTCTTTAGATATTGGTCCTGTCTGTATAAATCCAGACAAGTCTTTCAGGGAGACAGAGCTTCCTAAAATGTCTTTGTTTGTTTTATTTTGTTTTGTTTTGTTTTTGAGATAAGGTTTCTCTGTGTAACCCCTGGAACTTGCTCTGAAGACCAGGCTGACCTCAAACTCACAGAGATCCTCCTGCCTCTGCCTCCCAAGTACTGGGATTAAAGGTGGGATTTAGCCACCATGCCTGGCTAAAATGTCTTTGGACTACATTCCTCTCTGGTTTAAGATGTTTCAGCTCTAGTTTTAGTAATTGGCCTTTATGTGAAGCTGCTAAAGGTGGCTGTGAGGTTGTTCATTTCTATTTCAGCTCTACGAGATCTTCACCTGCCTGGGAGAGCTGGGGGCCATTGCTCAAGTTCATGCCGAGAACGGCGATATCATTGCCCAGGTAACATCATGGATCAAACATTTTATGTGTGTGAGCTTGGGTCTGCACCCCATCCATTTCCTCTCTCCAACAGGATTTGAATGCCCCAAGTGTTCAAGACTGCCATAAACACATTGCTAAAGCCAAAATCCACGCTAAAAAAGCTCTCAGCTCTAGGCTCACACTTATAATCCCAAGGAGGACCATCAAATGTTCACAGCCATTAGACTTGATAGTGAGCTATCACTATCCCAGCACTCAGGAGGCAGAGAAAGGAGGCTGAGTTCTCTGAGGTCAAGGCCAAGGCTACACAGAGAAACTCTTTCTGGAAAAAAAAGAAAAGAAAAANGAAGAAGAAGAATTAATCTTCTAGGTCAGGTAGTGGGTGTATACTTTTAATCCTCCAACTCAGGAATTAATCTTCTAGGTCAGGTAGTGGGTGTACACTTTTAATCCCCCAACTCAGGAATTATTAATCTTCTAGGTCAGGTAGTGGGTGTACACTTTTAATCCCCCAACTCAGGAGACTGAGGCAAGATAGATCACTGGGAGTTACCATCCAATCAAGACTATCTATTGAGATCGTGTTTCAGAAAACCAAAAACCAAACAAAAAATAATTAATCTTTAAATTAATGTCACCATAAATTATGTTACTAAACTTACAGAGATTTTTTTAATAGTTTGCCTGATGCCTTCCTCTCCATTTGCTTTTAATTTTGAGAAAGCACCTCCAACTCAGATATTTATCTAGTTTTGAAGTGAAGACATGTATGTCTAAAAGTGGTCTACTAAGCCATCTCTAAAAGAGTTTACACCTAGAAACTTCTGACTGGATTATAAAGAAGGCAATGTGATCTTGGTTGTCCACTTAACTGCATCTGGAAATCAACTAAAACAAACTCTGCGCTTCTCTGCAGGGCTCTCTCACCCTTCACCCCCACCCCTTATCTCTCCCCCCACCCCCACACCAACCCTGTTCTGAGACAGGATCTCACTTAGTAGCTCTGACTGGCCCGGGACTTTCATGTACACATTACTGGCGCCCCCGGAACTCACAGAGATCCCGTTGCCTCTGCTGGGATTAAAGGTGTGTGCTATACCATGCCCAGCTACAAAGGATTTTCCTGATTTGATCATTGGGGGATTTTCCTGATCTGATCATTGGAGGTGGAAGACCCTCCCTAAAAGTGGGCGGCATCTTCCGGTGGCAACCGGCAGCCCAGATAAAAGGACGTGGTAGAAGGAAACCTTGCTTTGCCCTCGCTCTTGCTGGCAAGTTACCCCATCCCGGGGCTCGGCATTCTTTCACTGATATATATTAGGACCAAGTTCTTTAGGATTTCAACAAAGACGGAAGACTGAAGAACATAGCCCCCCAGGACTCCAGGAGCCTTCGGTGCCGGATTGGATCTGCCGAGAAGCCTAGCATCGTGCACTGAACAACTCCGGGATTGTTGGCCTCTCCAGAGTAAGAGAGACATTGACTGTTTGACTTCCCTGACCACGTCCTTATCGGCGAAGGCAAGGCTACTTCTACAGTGCTCAGGCCATGGCACACATGTACCATCACCACGACTCCAATCTCTACAACCTGGAACACTATGAAATCGAGGTGGAAATCGAGAATGACCAAGTGGAAATCGAAGATGAGCAAGAAATGGCAGTGGCAGAAGCGAGCTGCAGTTTTGGTAAATGTGCTTTAGATTTCATAGACAAACTCGAGTACCGGGGTATCCCGGACCACCAGGGTGATATGAACCACGTGGTCAACTTGAACTACATTGGTTCTGACATCGCCGTCGCGAGCCAAGGCTGCCACCAAAGTCCAGGACAGCTACAGTTGGAGGAGAGGAAGACCTTAGTTGCTAGGGTCCCACAGGCACGGAGGAGCACTCGACCACGGATCCGCAGGGGTCTCACGCCCTGGCAATTGAGCAAACTTGAAAGAGTTTTCAAAGAAGTTCAGCACCCTAATGAGATCACGAAGAAGAATCTTGCGAAAAGCCTGTATCTGAAAGAATCTGAAGTGCAGCGTTGGTTTAAGAAGAGAAGAGCCAAGGACAGGAAAAACCAGAGCTTACAAATGTCCACGGGTGCCCCTGAAGGTACCCAAAAGATCTTTCACTAAAAGCTTTTGGAGGAGCCCTGGAGTGCCGTCCTACTCCAGGAGCAAACATCTCTTTAGCAGTTAAGAAAGTTAGTTCAAAACCAGCCATAGCTATCTAGGGAGACTGATTTAGAAGAAACAAAAACAAAACAGAGGGGAAAAAAAAAACCCCACTGAAATAAATACAAGAGCCACATAATCTGTGAAGAAGACAAAAGAAAACAATGGTAGAGAAAGCAAAGGATGAAAACAAGGAGAAACTAAAAGATGCAGTAGAGGACTGACCAGTCTTGGCAACCAGGATATATTAGGAGAGTTTCAGATTGGGCCCTTCCTTGAGTGGGAACAGGGCAGGTTTTTTGCTGGGAATGAGCCAAAGCTACATGGCATTCTGAAGCCAGAAATCTGATCCAGGACAGCAGAACTCACAACCTTGGAAAATAACGAATTTGGGTCTTGAGGGGATCCGAAGTCCACTGGCTTCCTAGAAACCATATTGAGACACTTGATGAAAGAATGATGAAAGCAGGCCCTCGGAGCCCCAAACTGATGATCATTCGTAGGAAGCTATGGCTGGCTTATAGATCGTGGTGAGTAACTGGTAGAACTAGATTTTAGCTCTAAAATTGATATGCCCCCGTGGGCATCTTTACCCAGAGATCCTGTGTCTGGGGGCTCCTTGCTCTTCATGTTCCATACATAGCACAGGGCTCTAGCCCTGTTGTGACTTCAGAATCTCAGCAGTGTCTTGAGAGCGGAGGAGGTGAGCTAAGTGTGCAATTTCCTCTGACTGATGACCAAGACAGCTAATTAGTCAGGACCCTGATGTGCTTTCTTCCCATGTCTCCCCCACACCCAGACTTAATGAGTCTGTTTTTCACGGAGAACCCAGTTGCCTCGATCTCAGGGGATGGACCCATGGCTGCTAGAACTATTAGCTCTTTCCTTTCTCCGTGTGTTCAGCCCAGCAGCCAGAGGCCCCAGCTCTTCCTCGGCTTCCCTGAAATCCAAGCTTCTGCTTCTATTTCAGGCCCATAGCTACGACAGGGCTCCAAGTCAAAGCACCATTACTTGGTTCCTTTCCCCTTGTGGCTCCTCAGCACAGATGCTCCCTGGATCCTCTTCATCCCACCCTTTCCCGACCTTGGGAAGATCTGTTCTCCATCAGGAAAAAGAATTGGGGCATTTTTCCATTTGGATGAGTTTCTGGTGTGTATTTATTAGATTCAGCTTTAGCTGAAGATTGTATCACGTCATCTAAATGAAGGCAGCTGCTGGCCTCAGAGTTTCGTGCTATACTTCTGCAAAAGCAAGAGCAAAACAAAATCTCCTTCGCATACAAACAAGGACAATTTTCAGATCTTTCCAATTCCNAGCTGGATGGAGCTTTCTTAAATTATGCATTTGAGAAATGTCCTTATGCCCACAGAGAACTGTAGCTCCCACTCCTCGTTGAAGAAGATCTCCTTTGCTGTAGACAGAGACAATCACAGAAAACTACACCTGGTCAAAAACAGTGAACTGATGCCTCCATGGACACACCTACAACCGAGTTCCTGTGCCCCAAACTCAAGGAACACGAGGAGGCAGAAAGATTGTAAGAACCAGCAGAAGAGGAAGTCTGCTGTGAGATTGTGTCTCCTAGAAATGACAGGGAAACTTCTGCCATGATATCACCACATTATGGCTTCCAAAACAGGACCTGTACATTAACACTAACAGATACGATAACTCAGAAGGACAAACTCTCATGGGTGCTCAACCCTAGGCAAAGAACTACAGGCAATGAATGACTGCTGAAAAAAAAGAATTAGTCTCTCTCAGGATGAGTCCCTAACTGGTTTCCACTACCAAGTAGGTAGCCCTGAACTTATGTATATACAAGCACCTCTAAAAACACTCAAGAGGGTGATTACCTATTTTTGCATTTATGTATGTGTAAGAATTATAATTAAAGAAAAAGAGGTCATGGATTTAGAAGGAAGTAAAGGGTGGACATATGGGAGAGGTTGGAAGAGAGAAAGTAAAGGGAAGAAATGTTGTAATCATATTCTAACTAAAATAAACAAATAAAAAAATTAAAAAGAAACTTGAATCTGTTGGATTTACTGTGTTCCAAGCTAAAACAAAGCAAGGCCATTGGAGCAAGCCACAGCTGTTTTGTGACCAGAATAGTGAAGTCATTGTTGTGGTGTACACTTTAAAGCAGTGTGTTTCCAGAGTGTGACTGATAAGCTGGCTGCATCATGGATTAACACATGTGACCAGGAGAGAGGTTATATAAGGCAGAAGATATTTAGTTGTAAACCTTAGCCCTTATGTGCCTCATCGGGAGGACTCTTACTGGAGTTTGAAAAAAAAAATATGACTAGAATTTGATCAGTGAGAATGGCCAGAAGACAAAATGGGTGTGGTTCAATAGAAAAATTAGCCTATGAGAGTTTCAGAGAATTTTCTATGTGTGTGATACAGTGCTGTCCCTCCCCACTTTATTTTTTTGAGATAGGGTTTCTCTGTGTGGCCTTAGCTGTCCTGGAACTCACTTTGTAGACCAGGCTAGCCTCCAACTCAGAGATCCCCCTGCCTCTGTCTCCCACGTGCTGGAATTAAAGGCGTGCACCACCAAGCCCAGCTTCCTGTTCCCGTTTTAATCTGTGTGGGTTCCAAGTCCACCCATGGAACAATTCAGCCCACCTTCAGTTAATCCTGTTACACACACAGAGGTATGCCTCACTAGTCTAGTTTCCTAGGTGATCACAGATTCAATCAAGTCGACCTGGGATGACAGACCATGAAGCTTAACCACCACATAGGTGCATTTTCCTTATCACTCCTCTTAATCTGAATTACTAACAACAAGATAGAGTTCTTTCCAGCTTCTAGGAATCCTTTTGTGCTAACTTTGCCTCGTAGTTACCAGATGAGACAGGCTTGTCCCAGCTGACCTCTCTTCTGANTCACCAGGATCTCCCCAGGCCATTAGACCAGGGTCACTGGAGCAGAGNTTCTTAGGAACTAGCCTTAATAATTTCAGGGTGCAACTGCAGATAATGGCAGCCCAGGGTTTCTGCTATACCTAATTGTATTTACCAGCCATCTGCTTCTCCATAAAAGTTGTTCACAGGTGTGAGGATAATTAGAGTCTGCCACAAGAAGCACGCCTGTCTGTCATACTATAATGTACATAGACTTTTACCAAACAGTAACTCAGGTAATGCTGTCAAGAGGCATGATTCTGTCCGGTTGAATTCTGCATCCATTCATCTAATCCGTGGATTTGAAATAACAAANCCAGAGGCAGTTATTAATACACAAGTTGTCAGAATTTGCATTAGGCCAGAATAGGGTCGGAAATCTGCACCTGGACTAAAGCAGTCCAGATAAACCTGATAGAGAGATGGCAGGTGCTGGGGGATCTGACCCTAAACTGTGAGCTACATTGCCTTAATCCAGGTACTTAACCCAGAGCATAGCATGAAGCAGATGTCAACACGTTTTATTGAATAGAAACAGCTAAATTCAAGATTGAATCAGCTAACAGCTCAGGCAAGGGGTTGTTTACAGGGAGCTTTGTCTGAAAGAGACAAAGAGTAAGTGACATTTTATCGGTAATGTAGACAAAACATGAACACTCTTAACTCTCTTCCTTTTAATAAAAAAAGAAGCCAGTTAACTTTTTAAGGATTCAACTTTACAACTCCAAATGTGGAATTACATATTTGTCCAACATATAAATTTTATTCTTTCCCCTTTGAGAGCATCTTAGCCCAGAACATACAGATGTAATTTTCCCAAATCTTGGCCTCAATCATCTAAGAACTTTCTCCATTCTGTTTTTCTTATTTTAGGAGCAGGCCCGGATGTTGGAAATGGGGATAACTGGCCCAGAAGGCCACGTTCTGAGCAGACCAGAAGAGGTAGGTTGCATGGAGTAGAGCAGAAGGGCCACACAGGGAAAAGCCAAGATGGCAGTGAGAGTTGAAACTGACTGTCACAATCTTAGCCTGCCACTCACTTTACATCCAGAGTGGCTCTGTTTGGCCCCGATTTCCTGAGCCACATCCACACACAGTGTAGGCATGAGCATGGCTAAAAGGTGATAGAATCTATGAGCACCACCTAGCATTGTTGGAAGACCTCTCAAAGACCTCTTCTGGCTAGAAAGGAATGTAAAGGAGATGCTCGCCTCTGACCTTCAGTTGNAGGACACTCCCTGGGCCTTCAGTAGGAGTGTTGAATGTCTAAGTCTTTGTTAATCATTGTGAATACTGGAGACATTCTTATGTACTCTCATATTACTTTGAGTCTAGCAAAACACAGACAATGTCAATAGGGGGTTGAATAGACTTTTCATAGGCGTTATGCCTATTCATTTGAATAAAATGATGGCTGTGGTCAGGAATGGAAGTTTTCCACTCATGATCTGAATCACGGTATGCATCTGCAGAGCCAGTAAAAGGTGACTAGAGGCTAATTCCTATCTCTTATGTCAGCAATTTCCCCTGCTGGCACAGGGCTCAGAGCTTGAAATTAATCACCCACCAATCTGAAAGCTAGGTGGTTCTGACCTACTGACCTTGAGTGATCCCAATGGTCCTCATGTCAGTGAAGCTAACTCTGTTATGCCAAACTCCACAGAAGAACCAGAACCTAAAGATTTTCTTCTTTCCTCATTTCTTCTAGAGCCTAGAAAAAGTTTAAATGTAACACAAATATAGAGAAAATTTCCTATTACAAGGAGGCTATCCATTTTCACAAGCTGAATACGCTTGTATCGGGACATCCAGATGGAGATGGAATATGGTCAGCTTTCTAGAGGTTGCCAGTTGATACAGTTGTTATGATTAATGAAGAATTAAATTATAATTAAAATTAATGACTGATGTCTCAGACACACACAACATTTCTGAAAAAAAAAAAAAATCTGTGCCCTCATAATTCTAGGCCCCTTCTCAGGGACACTTATTTCTGGCAGTGCTAACTGCTTGCCTTGTCTCAGTTATTCTTGCTGCCACTCAAGGTAGTAGCATTGTGTGGATAAAGAACCTGAAGCTTAGAGAAAGTCAACCAGGGGGCTGTCCATGTTTAAAGAACTGGAAAATCATTTATATGATGTTACCTGGCCATAGTTGCCAACACTGTTTGTGAAGCAAGAAATACTGGTCACTGGAGGGATATGCTGGCAAGACAGAGTTCTTTCGACGCTGCCAGGGGATTTCACAGCAAAGTCTATTTTTGTTCCTTGGTTTGTTTTTTCAACCTCACTCCACCCCCACCACCTCAACCTTTCCCAGTCCCTTCTCCTTTTTAGTAAGAAGGCCACTTAGCTGTAAATCTCGACAACTCTAGAAGCTCTTTTGAGTAAAGCAGAAACGTGATGTAACCTTCTAAAGATAGTCACGTCGTCAAAGTGCAGAAAAGCCTGCAGTGCTGGGAGAGAATGAGATCAAAGGAGCCAGGACTGAGGTCATGGGGCTGCTGAAGTGGTCAGCAAAGGTATGAAGCAGGACTGAGCACAGGAAAAGTCAGCTGCTCTTCAGTTCAAAGCTCACCCAGATGTAGTCGCCAGTGATGCTCTTCAGAAAGGATAGCCAGCATCACAGAGCATAATCTCCAGGGTTGCGGTGTCTGGGGACTTCAGAGGGCTTCACCTGTACCCAGGAGCCTTCTGGAGGATGCCAGCTCTGCCAACCCACTTCCTCAAGCTGACTGAACCACATTCACCATGGAGTGACTGGTTTGCATTATGCAGCCACTAGACATCTGTAAGCTATTTGGAGCATTTTTTTTTAAGTGTTGGTCTGTGCAAGCTAACCCCGAAAGTCATATGCATATGAAAAAGAATGGCTGATGATTCCATGAGAAATCACCACTGTCTCCACTCCAGGCTGAAGAGGACTTGCTCATTGTTTGGGCAATAGCAGACTTCACGTTGGTCAGAAACTATGGTGAACGATCACACCAATAGCCACTGTTCTGGGCACTAATTTCTCAAAAGGATTAATCATTTAATCCTTACAACAGCCCTAGATGCCAGAACTCACCAGTTCTTCCCACTTAGACAGGAAAGCAGCAGCACTCGGTGGTTGTGTGATACACTTGAGGTTGCCTGGTTGGCACATAGCAGAACCAGGGTTCACTCTCAGTCCACCCAAGGGAGCCTGAGCTCTCAGATCCCACTTGGTTAATCAAATATGGGGAAAACCATTACTTCTCATGTATTAAGTGCAGCTGGGTTAGTTGGCGTATTTGAAAACATGAATTCTATGTTGGAGTAGGTTGGAAGAGGTCAACAATAATAAGAATAGTGTTTATGCTGTGGAGCTTGGCTTGGGAATTATTCTAATAAGAAATCATTCATAGCACCAACCCTTTGCTGACCCCATTGCTGCAGGAAAGGACCTGATGTCCTTGGGTACCTGATTGTCTTCACTGGAGATTCTAGACCTGATGATGTGATTGGGTTTTCCCAGAGACTCTGCCCTGAAATTGGGAAGTAGAGGCTTCCATTTGGGGAGAGGAGAGAGGCAGTGCTCTAGATCTACTCCGTGCTGTTCTCAGTGCTTCTCTGTTGAGGGACAGAGGAGGTACTGTTTTGCCAAGGAAGGTAACACAAGGAGTGTGGTGGGGTATATCCAAGAAGCAGACTCAGGCCCTGTAATTTCAGACCCTCCTGGGTGGCTCTTAGCCTCTGCACAGTGTTGTATTACCATCTTTTAAAGAGGCAGGAGGTAGCAAGGGTGAGAGGCTCATGCTCTTACTGACTCCTGGGAACTTTGTTTTGTTTTGTTTTGTTTTGTAGCTGGAAGCTGAGGCTGTGTTCCGCGCCATCACCATTGCCAGCCAGACCAACTGCCCCCTCTATGTCACCAAGGTCATGAGCAAGAGCGCAGCTGATCTCATCTCACAAGCCAGAAAGAAAGGTGATTGGTACTCCCAGGATCGTGAACCTTCTACTGCACCACGTGGCTCCTCCCCTTCCTTCCTGGCTGTCTACTGTAATAGAAATGGCATTGCCTTTTCTGTTCCTTGCCATGCTTTCTAGGAAGCCTCTGTCTACAACTGGGATTCTAAGGTTTCTCCCATCTGGTATGAGAAAGGGCTCAAACAAGTGTCTAAGAATATTATGGATCATCTTGTCTGGGGTCTGTGTGCATCCCTGAATCAAAGCATACCCTAAAGACAACATTGTCTGTCCATTTCTGAGAGCTCTCATCACAGGGGTGAGGTCATGCCACCTGATCATACAGGTCAGCACAAGTTACTTTAGAAAGGAGTGGAATGGCCTTTACACGGTGGTCTTCACAGCCCAGGGCTCTGTCCTCACTGCCTTTCTGCCCTCTCCTTTGCTGTCCACTGCTGTTGACTGGGACTTGCAGTGTCTCGAGTCCCATTTCAAAGCTTTCTTTTGGAGTTTTATATCTTGTCCTTAGTGATAGGCTCATGGGCTCAGTGGTGAAGCTGTGCCAGTAAACAGTGTGCTTGAGAAACCAGAGATATGAGCTGTGCTTGATTGAGAAAGAAGATTCCCCCATGCAGTCATGCATTTGCTATTGCTGTGTGCTGATGTTCATCTGCTAACAGAGAGGACCAAGCTGAGTGATTCCTCAACTAAGTGGTCCTGTTGAATTTCCATGTTGGGGTGACCAGGGTGCTTAAGAAGAGCCCAGNTGACTTCCAGCAGTGTTTTCCAGCTTTCTGGAGAAAGGTGGCCCTTTTCTATGGGAGAGGCATCTGTCTAGGTATCCAGATGTCTACCAATCGGTCAAGATCTGGGTTATTTTCCATTTCTCCATGATCATGGTAAACCTGTTCTTTTGTCTCTCGGCAGTTAATGGTGCTACTCTGCTGGATGAGAGGGATTCANGAGAATCCAGGAGAGCAGTCAAATTCTCCTTCCTAGAAGTAGGGTAGGGAGAGGAAGGGGAAAGGAAGAGGAGAGAGGCCACCACATTCACTCTTTCAGCCCCAACCACCCCATCCATTAACCTCTCATGCCCTCTGCTGGTGTTCACACCCAACTTGAGCTCTATGCTCAGAGTAACTAGGGAACCCAGAGGTTAGATTTTTTTCAAGCATATGCTGTTCTTACTTCATATTTCATGGTAGAAGTTTCTTTCCATTAGCCTTCTGACTTGAGGTTTTCTGGTAAGGAGAATTCACACAACTCTGTCTACCAGGTAAAGGGGATGTGTAACTTGGCAACAAAACAAGGGCTGGAACATTGAAGCTATGAACATCTTAAAAAGCTGTGAATAGAAACTTGAACCCTGGAGTTGCCTAAGTTCAGAGACAGAGCCTTGAGAAGAGTTAGAGTTCTGATTAGATATGCTGGACTGGAGCAGTATATATTTCTTGCAAACCTGACATCCACCCCTTCCAGGAAATGTGGTCTTTGGTGAACCCATCACTGCCAGCCTCGGAATAGATGGAACCCATTACTGGAGTAAGAACTGGGCCAAGGCAGCTGCATTTGTGACATCCCCACCGCTGAGCCCTGATCCAACCACGCCTGACTACATCAACTCCTTGCTGGCCAGGTTGGTTCAGGAATACCATGCGTTCTGTGGAAATAATCTTAGGGCCACCTGGGATGGGGGCTACAGTAGTATGATCCAGATGTTAGAAAAGGGTCTCTAGCAGCATCAAATTCTCTTGCAGTCTTGAGTACAGAAAACTGGCTCTTCTACATTACAGTTCAATTGATGACACGGTTCCAGTGTGAATAAGGGTCCTAGCAGCTGATTACTGTAATGTGCCAAGCTTGTGCTCACCCTTGTCCCTCATGAGCAAGGCACTATTATCGCCATTTTNCAGATGAAGCAACTGGATGGTCAAGGCACTTATAGTTATTTGTCAGAACTCAAGGCATTTGTCATGATGACACTTAGCCAGTAATTATAGGGAGACTCAAAAGCAGGCTACTGGTCATTTGAGTCCTTATAATTTTACAACTCTGTGAGTGTGTGTGTGTGTGTGTGTGTGTGTGTGTGTGTGTGTGTGTGTTTATACAAGCATGCATGCCTATATTTTAGTGCTTGTCTGCTTGTCTTTATGTGCACTTTGTGTGCAGGTGCCTGCAGAGGCCAGAAAAAAGGCGTAAGATAACATGGAGCTGGAGTTAGAGCCAGTTACGAGCTACCTGATGTGGCTGCTGAGAATGACACCTGGGTCCTTTGCAGCAACAGCGAGTGCTAATAACCACTGAGTCATCTCACCAGCCCTCACCTGATTCTTTGTTATTTGCCACAGAAAAAAATCTAATGATCTAATTCTATTCCCTTGCTTTCTGGATGGGTAACTGAGCCCAGAGAGGGGAGGAAACTATCCATGCTCACTCACACAGCTTAGTAAGGGATAGAGGCACTTCAAACTGAAAACATGATTCTGTCTCCCTCAATATCCCCCCGCCCCAGTGTTCTCCAGCTATTTCTCCTAGTCATGTGAACCTTTCTCCTTTTCCAGTGGTGATCTGCAGCTCTCTGGAAGTGCCCACTGTACCTTCAGCACTGCCCAGAAAGCCATTGGGAAGGACAACTTCACAGCCATCCCTGAGGGCACCAATGGCGTGGAGGAGCGTATGTCTGTCATCTGGGATAAGGCTGTGGTAAGGGACTGAGGTAGTCATGGGAGGGTGGCCCAGGTTAAAATATCCATGGACCAAATCAAAGCCTCAGGCACCAATCAAGCTAAGACACTGCCCCTTAGAGATGCCCTAGAGAGGGTATTCATGGGGTAGATGAGGTCTAGACCTGCTGAAATGTCCATGAAGCTAGGTAGCTCATGTGGCTTAGGAATTCACCATCTAAAAATGACTCCTGAGGTCTAGAACGCTAAGGAGACTTTCATTCATATAATTCCTTCATCNGATTTCATGAATGATCTGTGCTTAAAATGATGGTGAATCCATCATTTGTGTTTGAAGAGCTTTATAACTTCTTTTGAAAGGGTTAGGTATGATGCTTTGAAATGACAAGCAATGCATCTGTGCCTAAAGCCACCAAGTCACACCAAGGGCATCCCGCACTGAGGCTGTTTGAACCCCACCAGGCTATACAAGAAATTGACTCTCAGTATCTCTTGGTCAAGTGGCATCTTTTTATTTTCTCTGTTTGCATCATAAAGACTGGTAAAAGAAATAACCATATCAATGAGACACTCCCAAAGATTTTAGTAAAATTCATAAGAAATCCATGTACAATTACCCCTCTATGTGTAATACCAATACAGTACCACTGAACTAGGAAGGTGTCTTAGGGTTTCTATTGCTGTGATGAAACATCATGACCAAAAAGCAAGCTGGGGAGGAAAGGATTTATTAGACTTACACTTCCACATTCATCACCTGTTCATCACCAAAGGAAGTCAGGACAGGAACTCAAACAGGGCCAGATCCGGAGGCTGGCGCTAATGCAGAGGCCATGGACAGGTGCTGCCTACTGGCTTGCTTCCCAAGGCTTGCTCAGCCTGCTTCCTTACAGAACTCAGGACCACCAGCCCAGGGATGGCACCACCCATCATGGGCTGTGCCCTCCCCCACTGATCACTAAATAAGAAAATGCCTTACAGCTGGATCTCAAGGAGGCATTTCCTCAACTGAAGTTCCCTCCTCTGATGACTCTAGCTTGTGTCAAGTTGACACAAAACCACTCAGTACAGAAACTTAAGGCTGGGTTTGAAAGCTANTTTTTTTCTATACTCGGGCTTTGTTTCATGAAAAGACAGAATATGAACTTTTTGTCTCTTCTCTCACGTGGTTGGCTTTTGTCTATTTTTTTTAATATTTATTTGTTTTACATCCCGACCACAGTTTCCCCTCTCTCTTCTCCTCCCAGTCCCTTCTCCCACCTTCCCTCTGCACCCCCTTAATCCATTGAGGAATGGATTTCCTCCATTTCTATTCAGAAAATGGCAGGCCTCCCATGAATATCAACAAAACATGGCATATCAAGTTGCAGTAAGACTAAGCATCTCCCATCGTATTAAGGCTGGATGAGGTAACCCAGTATAAGGAATAGGGTCCCAAAAGCCAGCAAAAGAATCAAAGACAGCCCTTGATCACACTGTTAGGAGTCCTATAAGAAGACCAAGCTATCACATACATACCAACTGTCACATACATGCTGAGGGCCTAGGTCAGTCCCATGCAGGCTCCTTGGTTGTCAGTTTAGTCTCTGTGAGTTCCTATGAGCCCAGGTTAGTTGATTCTATGGGTTTTTTGTGATATCCTTGACTCCTCTGGCTCCTACAATGCTTCCTCCCTCTCTTTAGCAGGATTCCCTGAGTTCAGTCTAATGTTTGGCTGAGGGTCTCTGCATCTGCTTTGTCAGTTGCTGAATGAAGCCTCTGTGTTGACAATTGGGCTAGGTACCAATCTATGAGTATAGCAGAATATTGTTAGTCATCATTACATTGACATTCTTTCTCTAGTTGTGTTTGGTTTTATCCTAGGTCTCTGGGCCAAACAGCTTCTGGGTTCTGGCACTGCAGGCAGTGTCAGAGGTGGGCTCACTTTCGTGGCTTGGGTCTTAAGCTGGGCTAGTCAATGGTTGGCCACTCCCACAATGTTTTATCTTTACAAATCCTGTTTGAATTTGTTAAAAATTAATATAAAACTTATATATGCATACAGATATTCCTGTCAATATGAATCCCATAACTGGTCCCCTAAGATTAAGACCCTAGTGATATCATAGATAACTTACTGTGATGGTCACAGGACAACAAAATCACCACCAACACACTTCTCAGAACATATCTTCATTATTTAGCAATGCTTAACTTTAGTTTTTTTTAATTGGCAACATGATACATGCTCAACAAAGGTTACTCAGAAACCTCAGACAAACACACACCTGGAAAAAGACACATAATTCTATAACACAGGTATATCAATTGTCACCATCTGAGTAAAGCTTTGTGTGTCTATCCTCTGAATATCAAATCTACACATAAACCTAAAGAATGGGCTCACATTCACATTAGTTTTTACTGTCAATTCTCTCTGATCTTTTTTGGAATTAGTAGAAGTAAATGCTTAAGTAAACTATATGCACATAGCTAGAAAAAAAATGCATTCTTCAGAAGTAACTTCTATGTCAAGTTGCATATTCCGCTATTTTCCCTGTGAAGTTCAGACTGCCCAGCTGACTCCCAAGCTTGCTGGATAGATGGAACCTGTGCTCAGTACCTTTGTACTCCTGGGCCTTTGTGGTCAGTCTGCCCTGAGCTCAGAAGCCTTGAACTGATGGAACTGCCATCCACCTGGAGACAGGCACAGACATGCAATTTTGGTGTTTCAACAGGCCACAGGAAAGATGGATGAAAATCAGTTTGTGGCTGTGACAAGCACCAATGCTGCCAAGATATTCAACCTGTACCCGCGCAAGGGGAGAATAGCTGTGGGCTCTGACAGCGACCTGGTCATCTGGGATCCAGATGCTGTGAAGATTGTCTCTGCCAAGAACCACCAGTCGGTGAGGCTTGGGTTGGTGGGATGGAGAATGTGTGTATAGAGCTGACTCTGAGGAATAAGCTTATAGAGTGGGCCAGTCTCAGAGACTAGGATGGTCTGCAATAATAATCTAGCCCCAAAGAGCTTTTTGTTTTATCTGTGTGTTGCCTGGTTTTGAAAGCAAGATCTCCTGCTCAGTCAGGCTTTGAATTTGAATTGCTGATAACCCTACTTTTGCCTCCCAAGTGCTGGTACAAGAGGCATCTGCTCCCAAGCTGTTTGCCTTGTTTTGTTGACATAAAAAACCTTGAACTGTTTATTTCTTTCTTCTGCTTTCCTGAGTGAAGTAGTCTGCAGAGGGGCTTTGCCCTTCCTGGCCACTCGGGGTTGGAGGCATAGAGAGGAAGCTCCTCTCTGCATGCTTCCAAGATTGCAGAGGCTCAGACAGACTTTATGTTTTGAATGAAGAGTTTTGAATGAAGTCAAATATCTTTATTATTTCCTCCAATTCTCCTAGAAGACTGAAATTCAAATCCAATACCTCAAAGAGGTACTGAGTACTTGGTAGTAAAAGTAATTCTTGAAGTAGTTATATGTCAGGCACCTTTCTATTCAATGAATCTCATAAACAGTGGATACATTTGAGTGCGTAGTTATCTTTTGTTTGTAGTTTTGCTTAATTTCTAGAAGCGAGTAGTTATCTTTTGTTTGTAGTTTTGCTTAATTTCTAGAAGCGAGTAGTTATCTTTTGTTTGTAGTTTTGCTTAATTTCTAGAAGCGAGTAGAAAGTAAATAATATATGTAGCTGGTGGTAGAGCTGACATTCAAATCCTAGAACCAAGCNAGTACCCCCAACCCCTACAGTGCTGCCTTCCTGCTGAACAAGTGAGGAAGGTAGGCAGAAATCCTATTTGGGTAGGAATGGCCTTTGCTTAAACACCAAGTCACCTGTGTTATGGAATTTTGCACTGGTCTGGGCCAAAGGGCCATGTGTTGCCCCACTCACCACTCAGCACAGGCTCCATAAGAAGCAGCATCCCTGGGGGTCTTCTCGCTGAGTTCGGAATACAGCCGGCAGTGGAAATAGAATTTCAATTAAACATCTTAACAGAAGTGAGGCACGTTGCTTTGCTTGAGGCATCTTTATCCAGGGTGTGCCAGTCTCCTGNTCCATATCAAAGCAGGCAGATATGTCCTGAGCTTTGCCTGGCTTTATTTGGTGACTCAGTTCCTGTCGATACAAAGGCAGGGTCCCAAACACAGAAGATAACTCCATTCCTCTTTCTTTTCATCCTGTACCCATGATCTGGCTTTGTTCTCATCCCTGAACCTAGGTTGCAGAGTACAACATCTTTGAAGGGATGGAGCTTCGTGGGGCACCTCTGGTGGTTATCTGCCAGGGCAAGATCATGCTGGAGGACAGTAACCTGCATGTGACCCAGGGGGCTGGCCGCTTCATTCCCTGCAGCCCGTTCTCTGACTATGTCTATAAGCGCATTAAAGCCAGGAGGAAGGTGAGTGCCACGAGCCATAGGGGTCAGAAAGGGAGTGGGGTCCCATTCAGTCCTGGGATTCAGAGGACCAGTCCTCCTAGGCCCTCACAGTAAATGTCACAGCAATAGCTGGGTGCTGAAGAAATGGGGCATAAAACCCACAGGCTACGAGGAAATTTTCTAAAAAGGTTTTGGNCAAAGAAAGTTTTTATTTCCCCAAATAACTTCTCCACATTATTATAGTACTTTAGTTAAAAATTGGAAGGACTTGACGTAATGATAGTATATTTTCACAGAAAAACTATTCCCAAAGGTATATAATGAGAACAGGTTGATACCCAGCCATCTCTCTTCCAGCCTGCCTGAGATTACTCGGTTGGAAAAAATGCCCACAATACGCTCTCTCGCTCTCTCTCTCTCTCTCTCTCTCTCTCTCACACACACACACACACACACACACACAAACATATATGCACACACATATATACACATTATACACACACATATACAGACACACACACAAACACACACATACACACAAATACACACTCACACATACACACACACACACATACACACATACATATATATACACAAATACACACACACATACACACACAAACACATATATGCACACACATATACACACATATATAGACACACACACACATACACACACATATACACACAAATACACATACACATATACAGACACACACACACATACACACACATATACACACAAATACACATACACATATACAGACACACACACACATACACACACATATACACACAAAAACACATACACATATACAGACACACACACACATACACACACAAACACACACATATACACACTAATACACACACAAACACATATATGCACACACATATACACACAAATACACAATATACAGATACACACACACACACACACACAGTAGTTTGGTGTTGACGTAGAGATGGGGCCTGGACATTTCTTTCAGAGTTTCTCTCTCCGTCTCCAGCTTCCAGCTCTTCCTGAAACTTGGGGAACCCACAAAGCAAAGCTAGACCAGGCCCTGAGACTGTGATGGAGGTGTGAGATTTGAACTCCCTCCTCCAGTTTTGTCTTACTAGAAAAGGGAATAAAGGTCAAACTTCCCCAGTATAAACTTTTTAATATGACTTAGATTCTGGGACCAAAGAAATGCCACAGCTACAGTATTACTGGGTGGGGAATACTGATGCATTTCTCTTCCCACGAGAGACAGCTGCACTGTGACCAGGTCGCTGCACACATGGCACGGCTAGAGCTCCATAGATGTCTCCTCATGGCCCATCTTCACTCGTGGGGACGCACGCCCCCTGTTGCTGCACTATGGCCAGTGATGTGATGGAGCTTGCATGCAGGCTCTGCTCCTGCCTTGGGTGGTCTCACCATGTTAATCTCGTGGACCATAAATGCCACTGAGGTACACAGCATGACTCACAAAGCTATAAACCCCAGCTCTTGGCATAATCCCAACACAGAACACACAGTTGATTGATGCTGCTGACTGACTCCACAGTCCCTAGGCAAGTTCACAGCCAAAGGTTAATGGGTCAAACCACAGACTCTCAGTTTAGGGCTTCACAGCTCTGACATGTGAAAAGCCCTGAAAAGCCATGGGTGGGTCCCCCATGGGATCTCATGCCACCAGTGTATGTGACCTCATNTAAGACTCTGGTCCTTCCTGNTGGCTCTTCTCCAGCCATCCTGATAGTACAGGTCTATTCCATCATGTTCCTACTTCCAGCTAGCTGTTCTTTCTGATTCCTCTGCTGCCAACATCGCCACCTACTGATATCAGCATACACTCAGCTGTCTCCCTCCCCCAAGGCCAACATCATCAACAGGCCANTTGATCCTAGAAGATCCCAGTGGTTCTCAATCTGGGGATTGAATGACCCTTT
The DNA here is from genome assembly GCA_001675575.1 of Neotoma lepida. Taxonomy (NCBI): domain Eukaryota; kingdom Metazoa; phylum Chordata; class Mammalia; order Rodentia; family Cricetidae; genus Neotoma; species Neotoma lepida. The sequence continues at coordinate 48,968 of LZPO01097311.1, read as the reverse complement.
CACAGGGGTTACCTAAGACCATCGGAAAACACATACTTACATTACGATTCATAACAGTAGCAAAATTGTAGTTTTGAAATAGCAATGAAAATAATTTTATGGCTGGGGGTCACCACAACATGAGGAGCTGTATTAAAGGATCACAGCCTTAGGAAGTTTGAGAACCACTGCTCTAGAGAGAATCTCATAGCTATATAGGCCTTCATGGATGATCTCCACCCTCAATTTCTTGTGGTGATGTCTCTTATTTCACATTTATCTTTGCTGTTTTCTCCTGGATTCCTCTCCACAAACTCTTTTTACTGATACACCTCCCAGAGCACATCCTACACTGTTGGATCCTTGATTCTAAGAATGCCTGATGACATGTTTCTCTGGCTGCAGATGGCGGACCTGCATGCAGTCCCAAGGGGCATGTATGATGGACCAGTGTTTGACTTGACCACCACTCCCAAGGGGGGCACCCCAGCTGGCTCTACTCGGGGCTCTCCCACTCGGCCGAACCCACCAGTGAGGAACCTCCATCAGTCAGGATTTAGCCTGTCAGGTGAGTGGAAGGAGCTGATGAAGAAGGGAAAGGAAGAAAGAGGAGAAAAGGGCAGTATCCCTAGGCTGCAAACTAATCTTGCAAACTCAAGTCAAATGCATTTCCCAGCCCAGCACTGGCGTCCNCTGTAGGGAGATGAAAAGTATTGAGAACAGAAACGTTTTCCTAATTAGCAAGTGGTCCTGGTAAGAAAATCAAACAAGGCATTGTCAAGTTTGAGGTCAAGTTCAAATAGCAAATTCTTCTTAGAGATCAGACCTAGCTGTGGGCAGGTCGATGGAGGTGATTCCCACTATGAATTGATAACAGTCTTCTCTATCAGTGTATGAGAACTATGGTGTGCGCGCGCGT
>LZPO01097310.1:79017-91907 GCA_001675575.1 Neotoma lepida | reverse complement strand
TTTGTCTTAGTTTGGGTTTTATTGCTGTGATGAGACCATGACCACAGGAACTGTTACAAGGGAAAGTATATAACTGAGGTTGGCTTACAGTTCAGAGGTTTAGTCCATTATCAGCATGGCTGGAATCATGGCGGAAAGCATGTTCGCAAGCAGACAGACATAGTACTGGGGAGGACCTGAGAGTTCTACATCTGGATTGGCAGGCAGCAGNAAGAAAGAGTGACAGTAGGCCAGGCTTGAGCATCTGAAAACCTCAAAGCCCAAACCCCGGTGACACACTTCCTTCAACAAGGCCACATCTACTCCAACAAGGCCACACCTCCTAATAGTGCCACTCCCTAAGGACCTATGGGGGCCATTTTCATTCAAACCACCACAATACTGGTTGGTCTTCTAGGACCTCAGCTGCCTTGCTAAGCTCAATATCCAAACAAACAGTGATACTTGCTGTCAATTAACAGTTTCCTCTGAGATTGAAATATTCCATACTACAGGGAAGCTCATTAAGCAAGAAGGTAAATAACTCAAAATAGCTTCAGGAAGTCCCTGAAACTGACCAGATTCACTAGGCTNTGCCAGCCAGAACAAGCAATAAAGGCTGAAAGTTCCCTTCANAAAACGTGAAGCAGATGTGCAAAGAAGATTCAGACCAGACTAGCTTCCTGGAAGAAGCAAAACCAGCAGAGCCGCCTGGAAGAAGTTTAGAGTCACTTGGAAAGAACACTCTCCAACCTTTAGAGCTCTGTGCAGGCCATGCAGTGTGCTTCTGGTTTCCAGCTTTTTGTGAGCTGTCACCCTTGCTGTGGTGGATCTTGGTAATGATGTCTTTGAGTCATTTCTGCTCCTGTGAGTAACCCTCATCCATATTCCTTCAGGTAACCCCAATAAAACTCATTGGTTTACTAAGTTGGACTTTGATGGTATCCGTACTTTGGTCTGATGTGGGTTCCCTATCTGGAGTGAGTAAATATGTGTGTTGCATCTTCCCAGAAAAAGTTTTGTTTCACAGCAATTGCAAATAACAACAACAAAAAAATCCCCACAGAGTCTTATGTTTAAAGAAAATGTTCCTGTGCACACATGATATGACTAGATAGTAATCTGAATCCTTTTATATTAAAATATCTAATTTAGCACAACGAAAAGCTCTCCTTGGGAGGGGATGACATTCATTCAATGTTAAGATACTACCAAGGTTCAGAATATTTTAGGGACTTATTTGGAATATTTCATACCTGACTTGACACATAGAAAGTTCCTGTCTGATGTTATATCATTATATAGATAAAATCAAAATTATTCAAGGCATAGCATGACAGTAAGGCAAATAATATGTCAGGCAGGTAAATACAGTTTGGACTCAGTGCAGTTTGGTGATAAGTATTAGAGCCAGTATTCTCTTGGGACTAGTGAAACTATAAAATATCATTTTAATTCCTAGTCTGTGAGGGACTTTCCAAAATAGCTGAATTATTGGCAGAGGATAGTCTTTCAAGGTGACTACACTGAAGGAGTAACAAAATTTTAAATATTTAACTTGGGGCATATCTGCCCAGAAATAATAATATATTTTACCATGACTTATGAATATTTGTAAGTATGTCATCATAAATTAATACTTGAATATATAAATTATTGATGCCTAAATTTGAAATGAATTAGAATGCTTCAAGTTTGAAATAAGTGTGAAGTAATCCTATAATACATTTATTCACAGAAATACAGGAGGTCACTGTAAACTTGAAGACCAATAATGAAAAGTTGATGTTAAATGTATGTTTTGTTTTAGTTTTCAGAAATGTGTGTGTACATGTGTGTGCGTGTGTGTTCTATGCACACCCATGTATGCAGNTGCATGGACCTGTATGCACACTCTTGGAGGTTAGAGGAGGATGCCAGGTGTCAAGCTCTATCACTCTCTGCTGTATTCTTTTGAGACAGAGNCTCTCCCTGAACCTGGAGCTAGGCTGGTAGGCCTCAGTGAGTTTCCTGTCTCCACCCCTAGAGGGCTGAGGTTACAAGTGTGCATGGCCATGTCTGGCTTTTTATGTGGGTACTGAGATCCAAACTCAAGTCCTTATGTGCTGTGGAATGTTATTTTAAGATGTGTTATGTTCATTTATGCTACAGAATATTTGTTTAATGATGCAAAGACATGTTGCATTCTTTTATGTTGCATTTGTTTAACTCTGTGAAGCTGTGTTACTTTGCCTGTCTAAAACACTTGATTGGTCTAATAAAGAGCTGAATGGCCAATAGCAAGGCAGGAGAAAGGATAGGTGGAGATGGCAGATGGAGAGAATAAATAGGAGGAGAAATCTTGGAAGAGGATCGAAGAGTGAGAAAAGGAGAGAGAACACAAGGGGCCAGCCACCCAGCTACACAGCAAGCCACAGAGTAAGAAGTAAAGAAATTTATACAGAATAGAGAAAGATAAAAGTCCAGAGGCAAAGGTAGATGAGATAATTTAAGTTAAGAAAAGCTGGCTAGAAATAAGCCAAGTTAAGGCCAAGAATTCATAAGAAAGAATAAGTCTCCATATTATTATTTGGGAGCTGAGTGGCAGGCCCCCCAAAAGAGCAAAGAGTAAAAACAACCAGCTACACTCATGCTTACGAAAGCTCTGTTGCTCACTGACCTATCTCTCCAGACCGAAAAATATGAAAAACTGAAAAATATGAAACTTCTCTGTATAAAAAAATCATTTTCCTTATACACACAGAGATAAATGCTGTGATATTTTGTGCATATTTATGTATTTTGGGTGTATGTTGATGTTTGCCTGTGCTTTAGTATACTTTTAAGGACTAATCTTGATCATTAATACTTTTCACAAAATTTCTTCTGATAGCCTGAATCACAGAGTCTTTTCCAAATACAGAATGTTTTCAAGAGAGATCTGGGTGTTCCTCTTTTGCCTGAAATGAATTTCTTTGAAACTGCTCATACGAAACCAAAGACTTATCTTTGCCTTTATCATCTGGCTGGTATTCTTTTTTCTCATTTTATCTTATCAGCAGAAAAATACAACAGGAAATTACATCCATGTTGCTGGAGTAACCAACACAAGCAAAGAAGAGGCACCAGGCTTCAAATCAACTGGAAATCAGAAACAGTCACAGACAGAGCAGCCGCTAAACAATAGCTATGGCCCACTTTCCAGCCTGAAGTTCGTATCTTGTCATCTTTGAAGTAGCAGATTTTTTAAGGGACAGTATCAGAACCTTAATCTGTCCTTCTAAAGACCTTTAGCTCCATTGTTTTCTTTTGAATCAGAAAGCCACAGCTTTCATATCACAAACATTTATTAGATCACAGGTTGGTTCATCGTGTTAGTGTTTTCAATGAGCTCATGGTTGATTCATTACCCTTTTTTTTTAAAGTCACCCTATCCTTTCCCCTAGGAAGCTCATCGGCTCCTAAAATGAATACTAGCAATAGGATGCTCACACCTGTTAGGAATAATGGCTTTTCCCAAGAAGGTCTTGGTTTAATCTAAAGCCTAATAAGTAAACAGAGAGGGCACTGGGTGATGATAAAATCTGGGCCTTGCCAAGGACAATGGAAGGTCATCCCCTAGCTCCTCCCTCNCAGAGTTGCTGAGCTTCAATGGGAATCAAAGGCTTTAGGTAGTCCAGACATGCCACTGAGGTTCACTATACTCCACATCTAGAGCAGGACATAGGAGACATACAGATTCTGCCATGCTTCTATATTTGCACCTATGGACAAAGCAACAGAATAGAACACTCAGTTTCCTCCAACAAATTCTGTTCATCCTTGCCTGAGCACAGGGAAGGATTTCAGAGTATGGAGACATCACTGAACTCAGAATCCATACACTGAAGCTAATGTNCTAATAAGCCATGAAACACTGTCATAAATTACTTAAATTAACTGGTAGTTGTCCAATTAAATGAACAAACTACATCCTGCAGGGTACTGGCCTTCAGGATTTATAGCAGTTGTTTATTTGCATGCTAATTTGCCAAATTTCATTAAGTGGCTCTAGGTCTATTCATTCACCTTACCTTAATGACCCAGGCTCTATAGAGCTCACGTTTTCAGCTCTCTATTCTTCTAGTCAAGTGCATGGCATTTTAATCTCCATAAGTCTCCTTTCACTTTGACAGAGGAGACCACGCACAAGCTGCAAATGTGCAGACAGACTGTGTTACCCATGATGGAGTAGGGCAGCTGACAGAGAGTTAAGCTAGGATGCCAGGGATCCTGCACACAAAGACCATCAGGAGAAGATGGACGGAGCCTTCCAGACTCATTCCCCATCTGCTGACAGAGGCTACTTCCTGACATAGATCAGTGTGGCAAGCAGAGATAATTCTTAAGTGAAAAGAGACACGAAGCGGGGGGAGGTATACCATTACTTTCTCAATGAGATTTATGCAAGCTTGTATATGCAGACCAGTCAACAGATACCTTGCCAATGCCCTCTCTCGTATTCCTTTTGNTCCAGAATAAATAAATGCTCTTAAATAACTGCTGCAATTTTATTGGTAAAACTAATGCAAAGTAGCTCATATTATTCTTCAAATATGTGAATAGTTGGGATGTTAAAAATAAAATAGAGGTTCACTAAGAACACACACTAAGGATAAAACCATAACCACCATCAGATCATGGCAGATAGACCCACGCATCATGACTCTTCCCAGGGCATTGCTTCTAAATGGCTGCTCACCTAGCATAGGGCAGAGGCAGAGCCAAAATCAATTGCATCCAAGTCCAGATTGGAGAATTCATGAGGTTCTTGAAGGCATATGGATGAGGTGTTACTACTTATAGTAGCTTGAGTGACTTGGCCANGTGTATCATCAAACAGCTAACATGGGTGAGGAATCACAAAAGCTGCGTCATTGGCATTCCCTGCACAGCTGGCANGCAGCTACTCTACTGAAGAACTGCTTCTCCTCCAGAAATAGTTTGCTCTATCCTTTCAGGTGAGGGTTGAGGGGGTCTTTAAGTTTCATAGACTGCTGCATCCTGATTGTCAAATTTCTTATGAATTTCACAATNCTGAGGATTCATCGCCATCTTAGTTAGGGTTTCTATTCCTGTGAAGAGACACCATGACCACANCAATTCCTATAAAGGACAACATTTAATTGGGGTGGTTTATAGTTTCAGAGGTTGAGTCCATTATCACCATGGTGGGGCATGGCGGGACTTGGTGGTATGCATGCAGACATTATGCTGGAGAAGGAGCTGAGAGTTCTACATCTTGATCTGCAGGCAACTGGAAGTGAAATGTCTACCACACTGAACATAGCTTGAGCAAAGGAGACCTCAAACCCACTCCCACAGNGACACACTTCCTCCTACAAGCCCACACCTATTCCAACAATGCCACACCTCCTAATAGTGCCATTTCCTTTGGGGGCCATTTTCTTTCCAAACACCACAACCCCCTTTTCCTCCAAGGAATGCTTCAGTTTGAAAGAAACAGCCAATTAGTAACAACTGCTCCTTTAAATTCCTGTCTCCTTTAGCTATATTTAGAAACTCAAGATTATTTCCATAAAAATAACACCTGATGAAATTATAATTAAAAACATGAAGGAGTCTGCTATATCTACTTAATTTCATTTAAGACTGAAACAAGAAAGGATATATTCTTGCTATCATTACAATGAGTATTATTAATACTNATAATAGATCTTTTCCAATGAAAGTATGATTTAAGGCTTACAGGGAATGCTTTACATTGTGTTTGGGCCATAGCTCTTCATGTTTAGGTCACATTTTCCAATCATCTTGTAAACATGAATTGACGAATACTTAATCAAGGACTTTGAAAGTGGTAGTGTCAATCAAAAACACATCACAGAAGTGCCTTGACAGCCCGACATCCAAGACCTGGTTTATATAGGCCATCAGCCACTTAAACATCTTTTCATATATCCACAGCACAATTTGCTCAGAAATTACATTGCATATGTTCTTATGCCTGGCAGCAGCATTCATTTTAATTTTCGGCACCCTCTATCAGCGAACACTTTCTAGTCAGATCAAATGTATTTATTAACCTGGGGTTCTAGAATACTGCTAAATAAAAAAAAATGAAGAAAGAAGGAAATGAGGAAAGAATGAGGAAAAAAGAAGGGTAGGATAAAGTAGCAGCTGGCCTGTTGCCTCCTTACCAAACATATAGATGGGAGAAACCATATTGTCAATAACAAACAAAATATCCTGAGTATAGTATGCAATAACCCTCAAGGCCTCACTCTGCAGACTGTGATTCTGAGCCCAGGAGCACAAACAGCATCTGGTAGTATGTGAAAGATGCTGACCCAGGCCGAATTCAAGATGCAATGAGTCAGACTCAGCATTACTCCATTTTGTACAATGAACTTCAACTGGGCTCCTCTGACGTCATCAGTCCTGTCTTCAGTCTTTCTACCACAGGAAGTTTGCTAAGTCACATTAGGGAGACCTTCCCTATTCTTGCTGTCTGATTGTGTTACTCATTCACATTTCATGGCTATGATTTTAACCCACCTTTAGTAAGAAATCTGTTAGATAGTTCCACTTTTTAACAACTATATTTTTACTTATTTTTTGAGAACTTCACACACTAGGGATGTTTGAAAAAAAAGCATATGGAAACTACCATTCTATAATCTTCAGATACATATGAATTTAAATGAAGTAACAAGGAGGATAGTATAGATAGATAGATAGATAGATAGATAGATAGGTAGATAGATAGATAGATAGATATTTACTTTATTTATTTATTTCAATTACTTATGCTGGGAATTGAATCCAAGACTGTACACATGCTAGATATACACTACCACTGAGCTGTCCCCAGGAGCCCAAACCTCCTTACACCTAATATTTTCTCTTAGAAATTTTCACCATTGACCCCTCCCCCTGTTTTTGTCTATAAATACTCACTTGTTCTGGTTGTATTTGGAACTGGGCCCAATATCTATCCTCTCCTTGAGTACTCTTGAACAGTGTCTCCCTCATCATTTTAATTAGTGTCAGAANAATTTTTCCTTAACATTACGAAGAATCAAGTCTGAAAATTATTAGTGTAGTAGATTAGAAATCTGTATTCGTACCTTGCTCTGCTGCTGCTGTCGCTAAATCATAGGACCTTTGACAAGTGGCCTACTCTCTCTGGGGTGCAGCTGTTTAATTCAAATAATGTTCATGAAGGCTATCTCTAGTCCTAGCTTACAATCATTATTATTTTAGCTCTTAGTGTGGTCCCACATCATTGAATAGAAAATAACCTTGAAGAGCATCATTTCAACTCACAGTCTTCTCTCAGTGGGGCCTTCTTTGGAGGGCTNTGGCAAAAGCTCTGAGGTAACTGTGTTCTCCCGGGTGATGATGTGGTAGTGCTATCCCACAATGCAAAAGTGCTGCTACTGTAGCAGGCTTTCTATAGACTCAAAGTAGAAGTGAAATTCAACTGAACGCTCNCCANTTCTGGAAATAGAATGCATCCACAAATGCAACATGTCAAGCAGGCTTATCACATTTATCCTTCTGTCCAACAGAAACCATGCAGCAATAGTAGTGATTCAGTGTGAGTCACCCACTCTCTGACTTGCTATCCTGAGTCATTTCCACACTTATCTATAAGCTGGACAGCATCAGGGATTTTTAGTATTATCTGTGTCAAAGGCATGTGGAATAAAGCACCACAAGGTTGTCGCCCTCAGCAATGCCAAGGAAATCACGCTGCCTACAGCCATCAGTGGAAGNTGTTCAGGAGCATATGACTAACTTGGTCACTTTGCTATCATTCCCTAAGTTCTCAAGCAGTGGGGATGGGGGCTGGAGAGATGGTCCAGCAGTTAAGAATACTTGCTGCTCTTGCAGGAACCCAGCTTCAGTTCCCAGCACCCATATAGCAATTTACAACCATCTGTAACTCCAGTTCCAGAGGATACAGTACCACCCTCTAGTTCCAGAGGGCACTGCATGCATGTGGTATATAAACATACATGCAACCAAGCACACACATATATAATATCAGAATAAATCTTTAAAAAGAAAAACTTGGAATGAAGTTTTTGGTCCGATGTGTGAATAGTGGAGAAACAATGAAAGGTAAGTCTGACAGGGAGATAGAGNTGTTAGGGTTTTCATTTTTGTGAAGAGACACCATGACCATGGCAACTTTTCTAAAGGAAACATTNAATTGGGGTGGCTTGTTTACAGTCTCAGAGGTTCAGTCCATTATTGTCAAGGTAGCATGCAGACAGACATGGTGCTGGAGAAGTAGCTGAGAATCCTATATTTTGCAGTCAACAGGAAACGGTCTCCAAGACACTGGGTAGTATCCTGAGCATAGGAATCCTCAAAGCTTGCCCCCTCAGTGACACACTTCCTCCAGTAAGGCTATACCCANTCCAACAAAGCCACACCTCCTAATAGTGCCACTCCCTATGATCTAGATATTGGTGGTCAATTACCTTCAAACTACCACAACAGAGTAAACAGTGTCTGCTAAGNAAATAAATGAAACCAAAGATGAATACACTGCTCATAAAGTAATGGTTATCATTCTTTCATCACCATCTGTCCAAACAAGGGAGAAGGAGGAAACTACACAAATGACAACTCTTTAAGCGTTAAACAGACCCTTTCTTATCTATTTTAAGGGTAGCCTTAACAGAGGACTGAGCTTTTCCCAGGGCCATAGTACATGGATAGAAATAGAGATAACGAACAGATAGAATAAAACAAAACCCGTCAAAACTTTTGATACCTGACTTTCTCATCTATAAAAAAATAATGAGACATGAGTATGTCAAAAGAGTTGTGAGGGCTGCAAGGAATCAGAGGATTTGTACAGCNGTGTTTGGCATTAGTATCCAGTAAATGTTAGCTCTTTCTCCACACCATCTCTTATCTTTACTCTAGTATTCATAGCTGTGTCACCTTGGAAATATTAAGACGATCTACCTTGCAGGCTTATTGTAAGATTGGATAAGGGAATTCAAACAAATCACCCATAGTAAGTCCATAGTGGAAGATATTAATATTGTTTTGTCATTGTTGTTAAACATTTTTAAAATTTAAATATAGAATTTAATTTTTTAAATTTTTATGCATGTTGTATATGTGTGGTGGATGTCTATATGAATATGCAGGTATATGTGCCTATGCACACACATGCACACACACACACACACACAACACACACACACACACACACACAGAGGCCAGAGGAAGCCATCACATATCTTCTTCAACTGCTTATTGCATTCCTTCTTAATTACAAAAAGTAATTTACTATTGTTGTGTGTGTTATGTATGGTACATATGTATGAGTAAAGCTGTGGTATATCAGAGTGCCTGGTTTGTCACAGGCCAAGTACCACTTTGGAGAGTAAGTTGTCTCCTTCCAATGTCTCCTTTTGGGCACAGAACTCAGATCATCAGGCTTGTGTGCCATGTGCCTCTACCTACTGGACCATCTCGCCTGGCTCTCAGCCTTATTTTAACTGAACATGAAGCTGTCTATTTTGGCTTGGCTGACTGGCCAGCAAGCTCATGGAATCTAACTCTGTTCNACAGCACTGGGGTATAGGTGTGTTCAGCTTTTATGTGGGTTAAGGTATTCAAACTTAGACCCTTTTACTTCTGCAGCAAGTACTCTTATTCACTGAGCCATCNCCTCAGTCCCTAAATATCTTCTTTGTAAAAGACATAGTTACAAGAAGAATGATAAGATACTTCATGATGNGGGATAACATCACCCAACTCTGGAGGAATGCACTAGGAAATGTGTGGAGCATTTTTTTGTATGGTATGATGGCTGAGAATGCTACTGGCATTTAGAAGCTGGCAGCCAAGAATGCCAAACACCTAAAGAATAGAGGACACTGTCATTGTATGGAATTGCTCTGTCTTGGCTGCCACTCACCTCTCCACTGAGGAACACAAAGTTGTTTAAGCTCTTCTTCTCTACAGGGCTCAGAAAGATGAAGACAAGTGATGGAGGGAACAGAGGACGTTGGCATTGAAGGCAAAACTAAACTTTAAATTGATTACACTGCAGAGATTTTCCCATTCTTTGCAATTGCCATCAACAGAGAAAACATATCTATATTCTGTAACAGCAGTTGGCACTTGCTACTCAAAGACATAAACTCCCTAAGAAAACCTGACAGTGTACTTTCTTGCTCTGTGTCTTGAAAAGATCAAGAAAAAGAATGATTTTTTTTTTTTTTGTAAATAATGACAGACTAGCTTTCTTCCCTGGCTCTGTTACAGTAAAGGCTGGAGTGGTTACTTGGCCCCCTAGAACACACTATTAAAGAAGTGAAGGTCTCATTCTCCTCCAATGGGGTCAGCCACTTTATAAAGGGAAAGACCTTGTTCTGCTTGCTCTATAATCACAGCAGGCTATGCATGCATGTCAGGGTGAATGTCTAAGAAATCACACTTCCAGTCACCTCTAATCATAATGGCAAGAAACAGCTCAATTACTTCTGATGAACTCCATTCAAGCTCAACTCCTGTTAGTCTATTTTTACATTCGTGGAACATCTAATGGTTGCAGGGCCCTGTGTTAGATGCTGGCNTACTAGATGACTCAGACACAGTACTTGGCTTCANGGTACCTAAGTCATGAGAGAATGAGAAAATGTAAGTAAATCATTTCAATGTGCTGTAGCTAGTATTATGACAGAAGGAGAATTATAGGTTTATGGAGTAAGCCTAAGTACAAAATTGACTTTGATTAGGTGTGTAAGTACTTTAAATGATACAGATACACCAGCTTCCTAAAGTTAACCAGAGGAACAGTGCTAATTATAATCAAAATGAATATATGCAAGCACAAATGTGTACATTTGCCTGTTTCAAATGCATACATCTGATTTAAGATGAACCCGAAGTACGACGATCTTGACTATTGCCTACATACTACCTGCATGTCTTTTGGAATGGTACTGAGGCTCATTTTCATCAGTTTCCTCAGTTGGGAAGCATGTAGCAGTACCTATGCAGTACCTAGCCCTNGGCAGTGTCAGAATGGAGGAAGATGATACCTATGAAATCTTTGTAAGTAGTGTGAGTGACAGAGAGATTATCCCTTTACCATACCACTCCCTTCCAGGAACACTGCATTTCTCAACTTGCTCTANCTGAAAGGATAATTCGGCTCATTTTGCAATTGGAATATTAGTGAAAGTGACATCTACCCCAAGCAGCCAGAGTGGATAGCCTTCCCTCACAAATTGCCTGTGCAGCAGCCTTGGGGGCTGTGTGTCCCAGACGGTATCAGCTAGGCATAGGAAGAAAGCTTGTACAGGCTATACAGGACTTGGTTTTTGTAAATAATGACAGACCAGCTTTCTTCCCTGGCTCTGTTACAGTAAAGGCTAGAGTGGAAGACAAAGATTTTTTTCTTTGTGAAGGTGTTAATACCCATGCATTTCTGCCTCATGGCCTATGTCACACTGACTAGTTCACAGAACAGATAAAAATTATTTCTTGAAGCGTACTGGCATAGGTAAATGGCTTCACTATCTGGTAACCTGGAGGTATTTACTGCATTTTGGCAAAGCCACAAGCTCAGTGGTCTTTAGATTGTTTAGGAATCTCTCACTAAAACACTCTTCTGAGACAGATGTGGTGGCACCTGCCTGAGCTTCCAACACTTTGGAACCTAAAGCAGGAGGATCATGAGTTCAAGGTCAACCTAGGCACATAATAAGTTTGAGGCCAGTTTGAGGATATAACAAGCTTGAAGCTAGCCTGAGCTACATAATGGCCTTGCTCTAAATCAAACAACAACAGAACTCTCTAAAGCAGAACCTACAAAATCTTCTATCTTCTCCTTCCGTTCTCTGTCCCCTTCCATTAAATATTAACATTAGCTTGCATTCTGAATTTTTTTCCTCAACTATCATGTCACCATGTGTCAACTATCATGTCACCATGTGTCGCTTCCACTAAAATTGATACTCTACACAGATGAAGGATGCCTATGTGACAATTTTATTCCTATCAGGAGCCAGCAGCTTTAAAAGCTTCTTAGCTGTTCAACCAAGATGTTGCTCACAAGTGAAGGACTTTCCAGCTTCTACAGAGTGATTTGTTACTTACGGGGAATTATCAAAATGTGTATTTCAAGGAGATGGACTCTTAGCACTGACTTGTTCATCATAAGTNGAGGCATTTGAAACCCCTACCAAAGTAGCTATTTTTTCTTTTCATAAATGTGAGCTTCTATCATTGGGTGTGCTCAGTAATCAAAAAATATATATATACATATAATATGTTATTAGAAATATATTATTACAAGATCTTAGAATGTTCTTAAAATGTCAATTTACTTGTTCTGCAATTTGATTTCACTCATAATCAACTTTAATTCTAGGATGGTTTTCCCCCTTGACTAACTCAGAGGTATTAATTCTCATGAGAAAAACAGCTTTATCAAAACCTAGTCATTAAGGAACAGGCCACACCAGCCACAACTGGTNCCAAGCCCAATTGNCATCAGAGAGGCTTCACCCAGCAACTGATGGAAACAGATGCAAAGATCCACAGGCAAACATTAGGCAGAACTCCAGGAATCCTGGGGAAGAGAGGGAGGGAGGATTGTAGGAGCCAGTGATGTCAAGGACATCATAAACAAAACCCCATAGAACCAACTAANCTGGGCTCATAGGGGCTCACAGAGATTGACCTGACAACCAGAGACCTGCATAGGACCGACCTAGGCCCTCTCTCTATATGTTACAGTTGTGTAACTTGGTCTTCATGTGAGACTCCTAACAGTGGGAGCAGGGGCTGTCTCTGACTCTGTTGTCTGCTTTTGGGACCTATTTCTCCTATTGGATTGCTTCATCCAGCCTTAATAGAAGAGGAGGTGCCTAATCTCACTGCAACTT
>LZPO01097310.1:34932-50185 GCA_001675575.1 Neotoma lepida | reverse complement strand
TGTCTGTGTGGAGGAGGAAAACCAGTAGGAAGGTGGAGCAAGAGAGAGTGATGGGACAGATATGAACAAATTAGAATGATAAACATGTATAAATATCATAAAGAAGCCACAGCCTTTATGTTTACTAAAATTAATAAAAATATGAAGACACTATGCAAAATTATTTTAATGCAAAATGAGAAGAATTGTCGCTTTTCAGGGATTTGACTTCTCTCAATGCCTTCATGATTTACTCAAATGACTGCATTTCCCAATACCCTTGAGATACATGAAAGAGAAGCGCAGTTGATTAGGTTTTTATCAGGATTCTCATTTGCAAATTCTCCATCTCCATGTCAGAATTTCCCCATTCTGGCTTTGATAACCAGTATCCAAGCTTGCTTCCAAATTTGGATATAAAATATTATTTTGGAATGGAATTGCAAAGAAAACAGATGGATCAAAAGAGCTTGGCTTATATATATTGCTCCTGTGAGTAAAACAGTTAAATCTAGTTATTTGCAATTCTTCTGTTTTGATTGGCATCAGACTGGGTGAAAATAAGATGGCTATTTACCAACATAAATAAAAAACGTATAGTCTAACCAGACTCACTTGATTCCATATATTTCTCCATTATTAATTTCCTTTCTTCCCATATAGTCCAGACCTTAGGATGCTTGAAAAATTATTGATTTTATTAATTTATTAATGATAAATAACATTTAAATTTATNATAGTAACATTTATTAATGATAAATAGCATGTAGACACTTGACAAATAAATATAATTATATTTTGTTTTTATTATTTCTAAGGGATCTAGAAGTTCACANCAAATAATGCAACTTTTCTGTGTTTCTCTTAATCTAAATTAAATACAAGCACAGTCCAGTAGGCCAAAACAGGTCATCCACACAAAGTGAGCCTGAATGGCCCACTGTGACAAATACACTGCACCACAGACTTGTTTTGCTTTTTCTTTTATTTGTCCTCAAAGACCCATGTGATGGGAATGAGTATATAGGCTATGGAATTCAAGTATGCATGTGCATCTGTGTATGCACACACACACACACACACACACACACACACATTAGATCTCCTTATGTAATACAGGTCTTTCAGGTAAGTAAAAGAATTATATAAACAACAATTTCCTCCAATTGCTATGCATCATGGATTATGTTTTCAGAAGACTCAATGATTAGACCAAAGCTATGAATATGCAGTAATAAACTCAAATGCATACAAAAGTAATTATATGTAATGAATAACAGAATTCCATGATGCCAAAAGAAATCAATCAAATTCAAGAATGTGGTGATTGTAAAAGAACTTTCTATAGCTTAAAACTAAACAAGTGGTTGTTTTCATATGGTTTTTGATTTGCAGAAATAGCAGAGAGCATGTACCATCAAACTGAAAAAACGAAACTACAATGATGAGAGATCTAATAGCTCAATGTACAAAAATTGGTTTTTAATTCCATTGAATGTTATTTTATTTTGCACACCAACTTCCATGATGCAGTTATCCATAAGAAGCCCACTAATTTGTTAGTGGAGATAAACAAAGCCAGTTAATGAAAACATTGCCACAAGGGACTGGAGAGATTGTTCAGTGGTTAAGAGAGCTGGCTGACTTTGGAAATCAGTATGGCAGTTTCTTAGAAAATTGGGAATCAATCTTCCTCAAGAACCAGCTATACCACTCTTGAGCATATACTCAAGGAATGCTCAATCATACCACAAGGACATATGCTCAACTATGTTCATAGNAGCATTATTCATAATAGCCAGAACCAGGAAATAAACTAGATGGCCATCAACTGAAGAATGGATTAAGAAAATGTGGTACATATACACAATGGAGTACTACTCAGCAGAGAAAAGCAATGACATCATGAAATTTGCTGGCAAATGGGTGGAACTAGAAAATACCATCCTGAGTGAGGTAACCCAGATTCAAAAGGACAAACATGGTATGTTCTCACTCATAAGTGGATACTAGATGGAAAGGAAAGGATAACCAGACTACAACCCACAACTCCAGAGAAGCTAGCTAACAGGGAAGACCCAAAGAGGAACACATGGATTGCCCTGGGAAGGGGAAATAGATGAGATCTCCATGAGTAANCTGGGGATGAGNGGTGGGCAATGGAGGNNAGGGGATGGNGGATGAGAACATAAGGGAACNGGATGGTCGAGCTGGAACAGGGATGGAGTAGGAAAGCAGTGAAAGAGATACCATGATAGAGGGAGNCATCATGGGGATAGAGAGAAACCAGATGCTAGGGAAGTTCCCAGGAATCCCCAAGGATGACCTCAACATGGACTACTAGAAATAATGGAGAAGGTGCCCGAACTGAACTGGCTTGCCCCAGAGATCAGATCAGTGAATACCCTAACTGTCATCACAGAGCTTTCCTCTAGTGACTGATGGAAGCAGATGCAGAGATCCACAGCCACATACCAGGCAGATCTCCAGGAGTCCAGTTGGGGAGAGAGAAGAGGGATTCTATGAGCAAGTGCATCAAGATCATAATAGGGAAACCTGCAGAGACGACCAAACCAAACTAGTGGGAACTCATGAAAGTTGAATCAATGGCTGCAAAGCCTGCCTGGGAGTGGGCTGGGCCCTCTGCATGGGGAGACAGTTGTGTAGCTTGATCTGCTTGGGGCGGGGCCTGGCGGTGAGATCAGAATCCATCCCTGGTGCATGAGCAGGCTTTTTGGAACCCACTACCTATAATGGGACACCTCGCACAGCCTTGAGGCAGGGGGAGGGGCTTGGCTTTGCCTTACTGAATGTGCCTCCCCATGGAAGGCCTGGCCTTCTTGTGATGGGGCTGGAGAGGCAGGAGGAGGGAAGAGGGGGATCTTTGATTGGTGTGTAAAATGAATGGAAAATTTTTCTTAATAACAAAAAAGAGAGAGAGCTGACTGCCCATCTAGAGGATCTGGGTTTAATTCCCAGCACCCACATGACAGTTCACACCTGTCTGTAACTCTAGTTCCAGGGCTTCTGACATCCTCACACAAACATACATGTAGGCAAAACACCAATGAACACAACAACAATAACAAAACGTTGCCACTAAGTTAGAGTTGTTACTCAATGGTAGCATTTGCCTACCATAGGGAGCTTCAAGGTTTGATTCCCAGCACACACACAAAGCAGTAAATAAATGAAACAAGAANGAGAGGGAAAATGTTTAGCAAGTTAAATATGATTAGAGTTGAGGATGTGATGGGAATGTCTNTCTAAAAATGTGTTGCTCTGATTGGTTGATAAATAAAGCTGTTTGGCCAATGGTGAGGTAGAATAAGGATAGGCAGGACATTCGAACTAGGGGGAGAGCAGCAGAAAGCAGAGCGGGGGGCAGATGCCATTCTGCTGTCCAGAAAACAACATGTAACACCACACAGGTAAAGCCACGTGAAACACGTGGCAACATAGATTTATAAAATGGGTTAATTTAAGATGTAAGAGCTAGCTAGCAAGAAGCCTGCCAGGGCCATAGTTTACAAATGATATAAGCCTCTGTGTGTTTATTTGGGTCTAAGCGCCGTGGGAGCCGGGCGGAATCAGAGATCGGAACCGGACAAACTTTCGTCTACAAGGATGTGTACATCTAGTGTTTAGGATTAGATGTAGGAGTCAAGGCTAATAGAAACAGCCTTCTGTTTNTTTGTACTTGGGAGACTCTGAAATTGCACTACCACTAAATAAAATCAGAAATATCAAAAGTGACTATAACAGTTAATCCTCATTGTCAATCTTATGGGATTAAGACCCACCATGGTAATAAGTCTCTGGCTGTGTTTGTTTGGGATTATCTAGACTAGGTTAATTGAGGTGGGAAGATTCACTGTAAATATGGACAGTACCATTCTACAACTTGTGATGATCACCAGAATTCAGTGCTTCCCGACTGTGGACACCATATCACATGATCAACTGCCCCCTACTCCTGCCTGGCATACCTTTCTTATGGCAATGGATTATAACTTTGAAGCTGTAACACCAACTATTCTGTCCTTCCTTACATTGCTTTTGTTACAGATTTTGTTGCAGCAATGANTCATTGTCAATCTTATGGGATTAAGACCCACCATGGTAATAAGTCTCTGGCTGTGTTTGTTTGGGATTATCTAGACTAGGTTAATTGAGGTGGGAAGATTCACTGTAAATATGGACAGTACCATTCTACAACTTGTGATGATCACCAGAATTCAGTGCTTCCCGACTGTGGACACCATATCACATGATCAACTGCCCCCTACTCCCGCCTGGCATACCTTTCTTATGGCAATGGATTATAACTTTGAAGCTGTAACACCAACTATTCTGTCCTTCCTTACATTGCTTTTGTTACAGATTTTGTTGCAGCAATGATACTAATAACTAATATAATAGTCATTCCAGATACTGATGACTTGAAGAGGGCTTGCTTCTTGAGGACAATACAGAGAGCCCAACCAACAGAGACCAGGACAATACATGTGTCTTTGAGAACCCTGCAAACATTTTTTAAATTTATGTTTACCTGTTATAGGATTAAAGCACCTTAATGGTCTTTCAAAGGAGTAGAGGAAAGATGGAAAACAAGACTTCTCAATATTTTGCTAATTGTTCTGTGGTTTTCTCCACCTTCTTACTCCCCATAAGTGGTTAGGGCAGAGTCTCCATGTCACAGTCAATGAAGTCCCCTGACTTATAGACANTCACATCAGCTTTTTTTGAGCTTGCTCATGGCTGCTATGGTGACAAGATGTTGGATGCTACTCTTGGTGTTGAGAGTCATTGCAACATCAAATTTTCCTCTTTGATTTGAAATTCAGAAACACAGCTGGTTCTGACTGTCCATGTAATGAAAGTTCAATAATTGTGATCAGACCCAACCCTCTTCTCAGAAGAGGCCCTGCTGATCACTTCACTAGGAAGCCATGCTTTCGCTTTTCCCTCTCACTTTGATAACCAACTACGTTTGCTCATCCAGAACATGAAGGCCTGCCTTTATCTACATACNTGAAACTTCAGAAACCAGTCCACACTTGTGTCACAGACGGAATTCAAACTAAACACATTGCTCTAAGGTTCTAAAACNGTATGATCTCCTTTGAGCTAGTAGAAGTCAAAGAAAAGTCAAATACATGAGGTGGCATCCTCATTGCAAAGCAAGGCCGTGGGCTTGAGCACTTCGTAGCCCCTTAGGTCTCTGCCTGCTGACATTTGCCTGCCCAACTGATGCTCTTTCCATCCAAGTTAGCATACAGTAAAGTATCACTGAGGTCCCTTTCTTCCTTCCTCTTCACCCTCTTTTGTTATTCCTCAAAGCCACATCCTCTATAACGGTACCTATTATGCCACANCCCCTCCATCTGGCTGCCTAGAACATCATTTTATGTATTTTTTTGGCCTTATTCTTTGTATTCCCAGGAACTACTATGATTAATTAGCTAGTGCTGTGAACTTTGAAGGTGATAATTGAGGAATGTGAGGCCTCAAAGAAAGTGGTTGAGCCAACATGTATACTATAGTTCTAATGGTCTCAGAAATGATGGGGGCAGATTTCCTCTCATCACACCTANAGTAATGTCCCCACATAAAACATCCCAAGAATTTTCCAAATAGCTTATTCACACTTAACATTTATTCTGCAACTAAAGAGAAAATGATTCTAAAATGTCAAATTTCTTTAATTCTTGATGAAATACAGGTAAGTTTTTTGGTTGAAACTTTATGCAGGAAAAAAAAAGAGAGAAACATAACATGTGATTCCATGAAAGATANAGACCGATTCAACTAATATAAGGAGAGACATCAGAATATGTAATATTCTGATATTAGAGTCCCATGCATTGCCATGGGTTTATTCACAATTTCATTGTCTGCAATTAAAATCAGACATACAGGAAAGGATTTGNTTCATTTAGAGTTACTAAAATATCATTGAAATGCAAAAGGATAAAGTAAATTTGCCTACTTGNTCTAATCATAAGATGGTAGTTTGTAGGCCTATTTCCTTGTTTTAAATATAAAGAGTTACTAACTAATGGTTGACACTTTTAGCCTTTTAGGAATCATTACATAATAATAGTTACAGACTAGCTTCTTTGTGTCAGACAGTGTAGCATATGCTTGAGTAATAAGAGCAGACACATGCAGGGGGCATTATCTGGGCCAGCCTCCAGCCCCAGCACTACAAATGAATTCTTTCACTCTGAAGCACAAACTAATTGTCCCCGTAACCATAGGAGGTCCATACTGTGTTGCCTGCATTTTATCTGGAAGGAANCAGAGGCATCAAGAGATGAGATAGCTGTGAAGCCATGCTCTCCTCACAATGCCTACGTGTCCTTTGGTGACANGGAGAAANCNTGNATNNGAGANTTTCCTTTTTCATTTTGTAGGGCAGCTACTTACTGCGAAGNATCTCCTGAAGGGCACTATTGGCAACAGCAAAGATGTGAGGGGGAGCCTNGGATAGCCTCTTCCTTTGATAGGCAGCNATGACCTCTTNCTGATACACTGGAAGCCACTTNTAAGGGTTTATAGCCACNCAGAAGAGGCCTGAATATGTCTGAGGAGAGATCAGAGTGGATTTCAGAGAANAGACTAGCTGNACTCCCCAATTTGTCAGGACTTCCCCTGTCACATAATGCTAGCTTGAATATTTACTTATAAGGGAACATGGAAAAGGAGAGATTTGAATCCCTGTGGAGAAGGGACTTCTAACTGAAACAGACAGAACAAGGTTAGGCTACCATTAGGATCTGGGGTTACCTCTACAGCCCTAGGGTATCTGCTAACTGCCAACACATCTGACACACAGCTTTTGAAGACAGTGAGAATACAAAAACCAGCCTGCAGGGATTTAAGTAACCAGCCATTAGGCATTTGAGGCTAGATGGAAACCTTGCCTCAGCAAATTAGGAACCTCATATTTAGGTCATAGAAAAGGTAATATTATTTCACTTGATCAATAAAGTCATTTGTGTCTTTCAAAAGGATATGTGACATTATAGTTGGTCAACAAATATTGATACCTTGATTAATATGGGGGCATTGCTACTATCAAAAAGTTCCCGTCAGCTTTTCTCAAAAGTTTCCTAAGGACTTTTTTTTTCGTGTGTGTGTGTGTGTGTGTGTGTGTGTGTGTGTGTGTGTGTGTGATGGTGGTGGTTCTTTGGATAGACTCCAATGCCTTTCACGTGCTAGAAAATTGTTCTGCTACTTAGCTACAAGTCCAGTCTCCCCTGGTGTTCTTTCTGTGACCCTTTCTCATTTTGTAAAGACTGAGAACAAACTATTGCTCCATTTCACCATGGATAAGGATGACTTCTTTTAAGGCTCTCATGTTCTTCATAATCTTAATTAATTTCTTGCAGGTAGGACATTTTCATGTTATATTCAGTCCCTTCAGACTGGACCTTCTTGTGTTGTCTTCAGTCCTTTCAATTTTCATATTTCAGATATCTTCTTCTTCCTTCAAACTTAAGTAGAGTACCTTTAATATTCTTTCCTTAGTGCTGATTCTACTTTACCATCATACTGCATTACTATCTTTCCTCCGTTAGAAGAACTTGCACACATGCTGGCATTATTGCCTCTGCAAATGTTCGCAAGTGTAGCCCTTGTGCTATGGGGGCGGGGAAACCTGGACACAGGGAGGTACACAGTGAACTGAGAAAGTGAGACCTTCGATGCACTGTGGTAAGACAAACCATATACAAAATACCACCTCCAAATCAACCTTCTGCACCCACAATGCTGTGTATGCTATTCTTCCTGGATTTATTTTTAAATCCATAATTGTAACCACGCTGCAATCATAAATCACCGAAATTACTGTGGAAGATCCAGTAGTTTTGGAGAATGAGACAGTAGTTTTGAAAAATTTGTTCAGAAAAGCATAACATATCTAGAGGTCTAATCAAATTGTTTTAGACACAATCAAGAAAAGGAAAACACATAGACTGAGAGAAAATGTACAATATATAAGATATAGAAATTGTACCCAGAAGGTAAAAGGAGCCCTTACAAGTCAACAATGAAAAAGCAATAAATAACTCAACTAAAAATGAGCAAAGAGTTTGAGAAATGTCTAACTTCAGAAAGGATATTAGAAATGGTCAATAAGCACATTAAAAGACATTTGACAATACTGGTTATCAAGGAAATGAAAATATCATACTATTATTCTACTTCATGGGCAGGGAAAGTTGCACAGTGGATAAACCCAGAGGTTTGGATTCACAGGAGCCACACAAAAAGCTGGGCATGGTGGAGAAGTCCCTTGATCCCACCACAAGAAGGGCTCTCTGGACAGTCAGGAAAGCAAATCAACAATCTTCAGATTCAGTGAGAAACCTTGTCTCAAANAAATAATGCGGAAAACAATAAAGGCAGACTCTTAATACTGACCTCAGACATCCAAGTATGTACATATGTGCACTTCATATTTTACACTTTTGTACACGTACATACTATATATAATATATATAAAGAATATATATACTTACTTCAACATGCATATTATTTGCTTGCAATATATTTACTTCAACATGTATAAGTATTACTGTGACAAAAAGATAATAACATTTGTTGGTGTGGCTATAAGAAAATTGTAATATTGTACATTGCTTAATGGAAAGTGATGCAGCCACTTTGAATTTCTGCAGTTCTCAAATTAGTGAACACAGAGTTCCCATATGACCCAATGACTCTACTCATAGATACATACACAGACAAAATGAAAACATATGATCACATAGAACTTCCTTGTGGTTGTTATTATTCATAATGGCAAAAATGTGTAACAGATCTAGGTGAGTACTGATTCATGGGACCATAAGCAAGAAAAGTTATATCCATATAGCAGAATAAAAGGTATTTACATGGACCATGGCATCAATAAACTTCAAAATCAATATGCTGAATAATAGCCAGACACAAAGGAACATTTATTATATTTATGTGCAGTGGCCATAAGAGACAAATTGACAGAGACAGAAAGCAAGTCAATGCCCGAGACAACAGAAAGGGAAGAAGAGAAATGACATCCAATGGACACGCTAAGGGTGTGGCAAATAGTCTAAAATTAGGTTATTGTTGCCAAATTATTTAGATACATCAAAAATCATTAAAATAAATGTTATTTCCTGTTAACATTTTTTAAGANAAAGTCCCCACTTTGTAGCCCAAGCTGTCTTGTACCTTCTAGCTCTCCTGCCTTGGCATCCCAAGTTTTTGGATTACAGATATGTGCCACCATGCTTGGATGAAATAAATACTGTAAATAGTGAAGTATATGGCACTTGGATGTTAGCTCAAAAAAGCTGTTTTTGTTGTTGTTGTTTTAAAGTTGGCATCAAACAGTAATGGGGAAGAGTAGGCATTCAGATCTGTTCTTTTCTTTTCCAATAGATGCTGTTGCCAAGCTAAAAGGCTAGAGAGTCATTTAAAATAAAGCCATTTCTTCAGTTTTAAGCTTTTATCTTGAAAGTATTCAAACACAGAAACTGTAATTTATAAATATTCACACAATTATATACTAGATATATTAACTAATATTTTCAAGATTATTTTACCTAAATAACTATCATATATCTATCTACCTATAAAACTGTCGTCTATCCATCATTCTATTTATTTAAATTTTTTGCTGAACTATTCATTATAAGTTATAATTATTATAGCTCATTTTGTGAAACCCAGTTNCTCATGCATGCTAGACACATATTCTGCCACTAAGCCATATCCCCAGGCGACTNTCATGATTCTTGATCCTTAAATACCACAAATACTTCTTAGAACAACAACATCCTCATATATAGCGGCCATTTATTTTCATAGAATATTTTACCACATGTAAAAATTAACAAAAGTTTCTTAATTTTAATAATTTTTAGTATTGACTTCACATTCAAGTTTCTTCAGGTGTCACAAAATGTCTTTTCAGTGTTTCTTTTTGAAGGTGGAATATTTTTATTTTACTTTTACTACTGAACATAGAGTGAAGTCATGTAGAAGGGTATAAATTGCCACCTAATAAGTTTCACTAATGAAGACCATTTTAAATTTGAATTTGGCCTTTCCTTGTTACATATGATCCTGTCAATCTGGACCAATTTCCTCCCTTAATTCTTTTTNCTGGCTAAATCTACCTACAAGAATAATTTTTATATTCAGTCATTGACTGTTGGGAAGGCATATTAAATTATGGTTTTTAAAAGCAGTATCCAGAATTTTACAACCATGGTAGCAATGACTTGCTTTGTAAAATGTTTATATACAAATACAACATGGGAGAGGCAACTAATCTATTTGTTATAAGATGTGACTTGATGTGGAGCATTCTGTTATGGTGACAGAACACTAATACTGAAAATTGGCACCAGAAAGTGGGATCCTTGCTGCGACTCTTGCTGATGATGTCATTCAGAAGTATTTAAAACTGCTTTGTAGGAGGAGCCTGGAAAATGTTGGCATACTATTTACCATTGACAATTTCATGAGCAAAAACTAGTAACTTTTCCTGGCAGTCTCCAAGAGGCCAGAATGCAAATACAAATGGGAGGACCAAAGGCTATATTGATGCATAGCACCTTTTTGAGAATTGGACTACTTTATACTTTAGCAGATAACTTGGCTACATGTTATCTATGACCTGAGACTTTTTGTGAACTGAATTTGTAAAGGTGATAAACAGACCAGCTTATCTAATTTATAAAATTTCCAGACAGCATTAAGATTGTACCATTGTTCTTACTAGCTGCTTTAGGCCAAGATCACTATGAGAACCACCATAAAATAATGGAGTAGAAAGACTGATAATTTGAACTATGGCTGGAAAAGAAATATGTTTGAAGGTACTACCAAGAAGGATGTAGTTTGCTAAGGAGAGTAGTGTCATTAGAAAAAATCCAAGTGCTTTCTACAAGAATAATAGAAAAAAAATGCATTCACTAAACCTAGAATATCTATTAAGACCCTATCCACTGCAGGCTCAAAGCANTAAACCTAAAAGCTCATTTCAAAGACCATCCTTTGTAAAGAGAGCTCTAGGATACCTTGCTCCCATGAGCTGGCTAGTGAATTATTTTAAGGTGATGTGGTTCTACATATGCGGTTACCTAATGTCTTCACTCAGAGATGGCTGCAACCACTGTTCAACTGGACCTGTGTATTTAGCTCCCATTGGTTATAGATTTTTATCATCATCATGTAGTGCTACTTTTGCAGCCATGTGGAACACAAAATGTAGCACTACTGAGGCTTCCACCAAGATTCCATGGGATAGCCTGGGAAAACCATGCAGTATGCGGCATGCTCAGAGTTCCTGGAAGTATCCCATGACGAGGTGGTTAATACTGAAGTTGTGTGAATGAAGCAGAAGACTTCAGGAAGCTGGGAGTATGAAAGACATGCAATGGTAAGGGAAGTTATAGAAAGTGGGCACAGTCAGCCTGAGAGGGTCAGTGTGAATCAGCCAACAAATCTGTATGGGCGGGGCTGCCCAAGTNCTTGGGAATACACATTCTGCAACAAGATAGCCTGGATGTCAGCTATGGAGACTTAGGATTCAATGTTTGCTCTATTAGATTTCAGTCTTGCTTCATTCTGAACATTATTTCACATGTCCCTCTTCCTCTGTTTTGGAACAGGAATAAAGTGTTCATTTGTTTGATTTTTGTTTATTTTATTTTTTTAATTTAAAATAATGAGAATACCATCCATGAATGTGGTTAACCTGTGATGTTGGTTATTTAAAATATAAAATTACTTTAAAATTTTTTGACAAGGNCTCACAGTGAAGAGTTCAGTTTGAGCATTTAGTAGAGACTTTGGATTGGACTTTTACGAAATGCTACAATAGTTTAGTCTTGAGGGACCAAATGGACTCTTCCCTGTGAGATGAACACAAGTTGTTAGGGAAGAGGATGAATGCTGAATGCTATAATTTGGACATAGAGTGTCTTTCAAAAGCCCATGTGCTAAAAGTGAGCTTGCTAGCCTGTGTTACCATTAGGAAAATGGAAACTTTAGGATGCATGAGCTAGCGGGGAAAAGTTAAGGCTTTCGGGGTAANCCCTTGAAGCTTATTTAGACATATTTAGAGCCCAGTGCTCACTTTTCCTCTTTCTTAATTAATTTGTCAGCATGAGACAAGATATCTTCCTGGTAACTTCCTGCTGCTGTGAAATACCATGGTTTAGTGAAACAGGCTCAGGTAACTATATATTGAAACCTCCGAAGTCATTAGACAATTACCCCTCACCCCACACATGTGCTTTGATTGCCTTAGGTATCTTATGGTAAGAAGAGCTGGCTAGTTACTACTTAAGTGCTTTTAACAAGTGGTTCAATCAGTTTATTAAAATAGTGGACTTAGGCACCTGCAATGGTGACTCCAACCTCTACTCCTGGCTCAGAACTGATGGAAACAACTTAACTATCACAGGACTGTGTGAGGCAGTGAGTGACTGGTGACTTCTCATGAGGAAATGACCCCATGTCTTACAACCTCCGCCACACTTTCCTTGCAATGANCCTTGGTGTCTTGTAGTCATGAAAACTGGTTTTTTCACTTTCTGATCAATTCTTTTCCTTTCCCCTCTGCTCAAGTCAGCACACACCTACAGAGACTGACCATTCTGTCTGCTGAGGATAATACCAGTTATGTGAATTACCCCTTCCCATTGCACAGGCATCTTTCCAGTATTTGAAAACCATGCCTCAAACTGTTTTGTTCCTCTGCTGAAGCAAACAGCAGTNAATCGTTTTAGGTAGACTTTCTGCTTCTTCATCTAATGAAAAAAAATCTATATTTCATGTGAGAATAACAATTTGTTGTTTAATCTCTAAAAGACTCCAGCTTCTTCTCTGAGACTCTGGATTTCCGGTTTTCATTCTGGCTCCCACTATAAGGTATCGAGTTTCTTTTTCATATTTATCTTCCCACTTAGTTATCATGTCATTTGAAGATGATGGACAGCATGAATGATGCTATCTCCCACTTCACAGGTGAGGACACTGATACCTCAGAAAGGTGAAATGGTCTCTGCCCTTATTAGAGAGGGGTTGTGAATGCAAGGGAACATACCAGAACTATGACTGCAAAACTCCAGGACAAATGCTGGTTACCACTCTGTTTTCATCTGGCCTGAGTTCAAAGCCATGAACTCTATAGTCTACTAGTCCTAGTGGATAAACAACTTTATATAGCTTTCATCTTTTTTGCTGCCAGGAAGGATTGTAGACAAAAAAGTAGTTGAAATTATGTGAATTGCAGTACTTTAAGTTATTTACAGAGCCAATTCTACTAAATGAATCATTCATTTTTCTCTGATACTTGGCCCTATTTTGCTATTCTCCCTGGCATGGCTATCACCGCTTTGTCTTAGTTACCTAACTACCTGTGACACGCCTCTGAATGGCCACATCTAACCTCAGGGATTGTTCTGTTGTTGTATTTGATTTGATGGATTATAATTAGCTACACTGAAATCCAATCACACCAATGAAATCCAGTGTCTGGAAACTGGGAACTGATCCAAGACTGGTTGGTCTGTGATGGAAACACAATGTCCTACATAACTGGCTTGAATTAGAATTGGTCGCATTAAAGTCTAATGTTGTCTAATTCTGAATACCAGAACAACATTCAGGTTTTATGGTGCACTGCTGACTAATTTTGGAATTAAGACCCACAGTAACCTGATGCTAGCTCACACTGTAAATCTTACATCCAAATTCCCAATTAGCTGAAGTTGGGCAAACAGCCTGGNTGTGTGAAAGGAGTGGGGAGTAGCATTTATTTAGAGATGTTAATGNAGAAGTTGCTCTTCTTCTCCAGGCTAAATCACTGTGAGCCTCTAGCCTTCCCTGTAAATACCAAGAAACTGGCAATTTCAAGACCNTTACCTAAGCATCTTTTCCTTACTATTGGCTGAGAGACCCTGCTGACCTGGAGACCAGCAGGTCTCATTCCAATGTCAAGTTCCATTGAGAAAGTCTGAGAGGCCCAGAGACGAGTTCTCATGCCACGGTCTTTCCAACATCATTCCCTTTCTTCTTCCTGACAGCGTTAAAGCCTCACACACTGGATAGATTATGGCCCCCTCTCTCTTCTGTGTGTGCACTGGAAACTGAGAGGTTACAGAGGAAGGGGCTATGAGGCTGTTCCTGGGATTCTATTGAAATAGCAGCCCCTGAAAGAGAACATGTGTAACTTAAGACCTAACCCTTTGCTGCTGCCTAGCCATCCCAATTTTCCTTAAAGTTCTGTTCCTACACTGAATCCTTTGAGCTCCTCNTCTGCACCAGAGATTCACGGAGGCTGCTTGCACCCTCAGCAGTGAAGTTAGACACAGAACTGATGGCTCCCCCTAACTTGTCAAATATCTTTATCGCCACTTTGTGGTAGTGAAGTGGAGTGACGGCAGAACCAGTCACCAATCTCACCACCAAAGGCCATGTCTGGTAGAAGAAGCAGTTCTGAGGAAGGCTACAGCTTCTCCAAGCTCTCACAGATCCACTAAAAGGACAGAAATCATGTTGAACTGACAGAATTCACTGTAAAAATAGGCAAATTTGAACTTCCTACAGACGAGTANTCAGATGCNGGCATANGATTTGTAAGCATTTTAAAATTAACAATATTAGGAGACANTGGAATAGATAAAATGACATNGTAAAGAGAGCTCTAAAAGTTAGGCAGAGGAATTTAAAAACAGATGATCAAAAATGCCATGCCTCTCTGGGCAGGGGCANGTAGAGCNTTATGTTGTAGAAAAGTGGTTCCATTGAGATATCTGAGTCCATTAGCACAGCAAGAAGCTGCAGTCGGGGAGACAATTATGGGAANGCATTTGTGAGATGAATNCATTGTCCTCTACTCTCTATGTATAACTTCCTCATGGCTTGCACTTAAGATGAGGAAACATCTTTTTTTAACTCATTCANTTTTAAAGACTTACAAAATATTTTTATGTGTATGGGTGTTCTCCTGCATGTGCACCATGTGTGACTGGTGCCAGGAGAGGCCAGAAGACGGTGACAGATTCTCTGAAANTGGAGTTANGGCCAGTTGTGAGTTGCTATGTNTGTGCTTGGAACTGAATTCAGGTCCTCTACAAAANNAGCAGCTGTTCCTTAACTGCTGGGCTNTCTCTCCAGTCCCAGGACTATCTTTGNACATGTGTNTGAACAGTTGAGCTATCTCTCCAGTCCCAGGACTATCTTTGCACATGTGTGTGAACAG
>LZPO01097310.1:3755-16628 GCA_001675575.1 Neotoma lepida | reverse complement strand
ACTTCAAACATAGCTGTGACAGTATCTTTGCTATGTAAANCTCCCACTTGACCAAAACAGTCAAACATGCAGCTCTGTCTCTGTTTAAACTGTTCCAAGTGTGACTTGGGGCTAGGACCTAAAAGAGATTTAAAGATGACCNTGTATGTCACATATAAAGACTAAGGCCTGTATAACCTGGTTTAAAAAAAAAAAAATCTGTTCTGGGCATAGTTTCCTTTGGGGTTAACCAGAGCACAATGCATGCTATTAAGGAGTTTTTTCTTTGTCCCCAAAGTGTTTGGAGTGAACTGTTGGTGTAAGGGGTGGTAACCTGTTGTACCAATCACAAAGAAATGATAAAAGTTTGGGGTAATGTTACCCCCTCAGTACCCAAGGTATACANAAACCAAAATGACATTGTACTTCATAAATATGTACAAATTCAATGTACCAACAAAAATATGAATAAGCAAATAAATAAATATCACAGTTCACCAGAAGCTGTCCAGTCTGCCTGTATTGACCAAATCCAGCCCTATCTATCTATCTATCTATCTATCTATCTATCTATCTATCTATCTGTCTATCTATCATCTATCTTTCTATCCCCCCACAGCATGTCTTCCACACATCAGCAGGGTGCTATTAGAAGTACCTGAGAATATAAACTTGTCACTTGTGGCATATATATGCACTTACAATACTATAGATTCCTTCCTTTGGTGCTCCAACAATATCTTGTTTATCTCAGGGCTTCTTTTTTCCCCACCTGACCCTGGATATATATAATATGTAAACAAATCAAGCATTTACTAATCATAAATCATAAAGAATTTTATTTTAAAACATTTCTTTGGTATGCACACTATTTTACTGGAGAGTAAAGATAAAAACAAATTTATATACTAATGTATATGCTTGCTTAATTTTACATGAAAAAATTAAGTCTTGGCTTTTAATACCACAGGATAAAAAACATCTTCAACATTTTTCAGAGTGGACTGATATTTTGATTTTATAACTCTCAGTGCTATTTTGCATAAATACATAAAATAATATGTTGATGGCCATTTCAGAAATTGTTGGGAATTCTGCCCTAATCCCAAGCCAAAATTCATTTAACTTTTTTTCATGAACTCAGTTCAGTGTTGCAAACAGAAAACTCTAAATTTAAACATTCTAACACAAGTCTAAGACATACTAATTTGAACTTAAATGATAAGGAAGTATGTTAAAATGTTAAAAATCCCTTGCTTTTCTGTGATTAAAGCACTTCTGTAAGAGAGAAATCATTGTATGTATAATAAATCACTGAAGTTCATAGCGTACAACAGTCTTGAATCATAGCCAAGGTATTGGGCGGTGTTGGTATTGGGTGATGTAACAGTATGGAAAGGGCAGAGAGCACATTTGTGTGTTCATAACCAAGGCTTCAGTGAAGTCGCCTGACGCAACATAGGTGAGGGCTGCCAGACACACACGGATTCATTACGCATTGGATTTTGAACTAAGTTTTGGTGGTTGCATATCAGGAACCTTTTAGTATTGATCTTTTTTCTTGTTTTATTTTGTTTTGTTTTGCAACCCCACATTCAATTACACAACCAGCTTTGAGGTTGTGACCCACAGTCTAACAATCAGGGATTGCGTTCATAATGTCTCTGTCTGAAAGCATTGCTTGGGGAAAGAAGGGGAACTGGATAAGCATGGGATGCTGTTGCCCAGAGGAGCAGGCTGCGGGTGAGTAGGGATGTATTGAAATACTAATCACGAGTGAATTCCGTGGACTCTCTAATTCCACACCTTTCTCCAAGTACCACAAAGATTTTGAGGGTGGAAAGAAGAAGAAGATTTTGAAGTATGAATTTTTTACTTGGAGATTACTTCCCACTATCCCTTGTTCATAGACTTTGTGCTNTAGGGGGAAACAGCCCCAGCAGACGATCTTGTACCAGCAATCAAAATTAAGAGACACTGTAACTGATGAAGAGCAATTTATCAGCAATTAATCCTCAGTAGCCTATTCCATGTGTAGAAGGCGCAGTGCTCAGAATGAGCAGGATGCTGCTAGCCGTCTGAGGGCAGATGAGGACAAGGGCTTGATGGTAGTACTCTCTAATATGTTCCAGGTGCCCCTACGGCTGATGATAATGACCAAATATTTTTCTTGAGTTACAGTGACACAGTATGACTTATTTCTCCCCTACTCCATATAGCCCCATGAAGCCTCTCTGAACCCACCATCTGGAAAAATGGGCATTATTAACCCTAATGAGATCCAGAGAAAGATTTCCTAACAATTAATTAGGTTTACCTGGGAGTAGCATAGCATTGTAATTGAAATACACACATTTCAGAATCTGGACCTTCTCAAGGAAAGCTGAAGGGGAAATTTTTAAGACAAGATTGGGTTCACACAAATATTTTTTAATTACTTAAGCTATGAGGATCAATACGGATGGCATCAGCCCAAGAGCAAACTGTTAGAGGTTGGTAGACTCCCTCCCTAAGAAGCTCCCATGTGCCACACTTGAGAACCACCTCTCAAACCAAGTTGTGTCTTAACTTGCTCTTTGTACCACTGTGGTACAGTAACCTGTGGTTGGGGGGCAGAGGAAGAAATTTCAGCTCCTGCAGCAGCAGTTGACGTGTGAGGCTGTCAAGCCCATGTCGCTATTCAATACACACAAGAGGGATTAAAGTGACATGAAACCACCAACCTTTCTCCTGATTCCAGATATGTAGGAGTGCCATCTGGCAGTGTGGCTATAATTCATCCATGTTACTTTTGCAGTGACAGCCCGATGAATCTGTGTGCCCTGGCCCACACCCAGAGCCATTGGTCCAGAGTTATTGAGAGGATCAGCAGAGATCCAAAGAGATATAGGAGAGTGATCTTCATGAGGGGCAGTTTTCCAATAGTTTTTGCACAAATGAACACAGCAGGCCAGGAAAGGCACACCCAAAGAACTGTGATGTAGACAGGGAACAGAGTCCTAGTAGGCATTATGGTTATTGCTGTTGAGAATACAGATGAAACACGACTACCTATTCACGTGTCAGGTGATGCATTATAGAAGACCTCAGAGGTACCAAAATATATCAGTATCAAATTAAGGGATGAAAGCAAAGCACTTCCTCTTGGAGTAGTTTGACCAAGAGCAAGTTCAAATTTGAGTCCTCTTCCTGAATCTTCTGTCTGTCTGTACTTTGTGGTTTGGGGCCTATCCATGACTGTGTCTGCCTGTCCCTGTTGTTGTCTATGGTTGATATATTGTGTACCCTAATAAAGCTTTCCTGGGGTCAGAGAACATAATAGCCACTAGATTAGACATAGAGGCTAGACAGTGGTGGCATACATGCCTTTAATCCTATCACTAGGAAGGCNGAGATCCATCCAGATCTCTGTGAGATCAAGCCACACTGGGAACAGAGCCAGGCATGGTGGTACACACCTTTACTCTCAACACTTGAGATCCCATGTCTTTGCTTGAGAAGGACACACGCCTTTAATCTTGGGAAGTGATGGCAGGAAGCAAAAAAGTATATAAGGCTTGAGGACCAGGAACTAGAGGCCTCTTAAGCTTTCAGGCTTTGAGCAGCAGTTCAGTGGAGATTCATTTGGGTGAGGACTCAGAAGCCTGCAGTTTGAAGAAACAAGATCAGCTGAGGAGTTGGCAAGGTGAGGTTGGCTGTGGCTTGTTCTATTTCTCTGATCTTTCAGTGTTCACCCCAAGATCTGGCTCTGGGCTTTTAATTAATATTTGTCTTACAGTTGTCTATATGAATGCTGTCCCTAACAAAGGGCTTTGTTGTGTATTAATTGAACAGTCCAGAAGGCGTAGCATGGGAAAAGAATGAGGGATTCTTTACAGAAATCTTTAAGAGAGTTTTACTGTAAAAAAGTTACTTACCTGGCCCAACTTNCCCAGAATAGCAAAAAGACANTATCAAACTATATCTATCTTTATATAGATATAAATACTTATGGTGAATATTTGTTGTAGACAGTTGTTTCCAAACTGTTGGCTGCTTGCAGCAGATTATCACAACACACACACACACATACACTATAAAAGAGTACATAATTTACGATTAAAGCTATGCATGAGCTTAAGTTGTACAATCTGATGGCATGGGATATTGATGAGGAGGGAAGTTAGTTTTATTCTCTTACAGGCATAAACAGGTTGAGTATACAGTAGGATAGTTGGTTAAGTGCACTGTCTTAAATGATCCCAAGGTATATTNCTAACTTGTCTGTGGTGTCCAGAAAAGGTTCCGTCTCTTTGAATGAAAATGATATTTTCATAAAATTATATCACTACAAGTTGGAATTGCAGACAGCTACTCTGCAACCAATTCCAAAGAACACTCATGGTGCTTGTTCTGGAGAACTTGACCCTCTAAGAATACCAAAAGGGGTCATAAAGACTGGATTCCTTCTGTACCCTTAGCCCTGAAGAGGAGCCAGAGGGAACTAAAAAGCTGCTAAGGGTTATGACTGAGAGGAGCCTTGACAGTGAAGAGAGGTTTTGAATTATCTGAAGATGTCATGTGTGAGAAGGTGGAGTCAGGGAGTTGAATGCAGCCAGGGACTCGCTATGAAAAGCAAGACTGTGGTTGAACACTGCTCGTAGTATCAGGGAAGATGCCATGTTTTTCTTTTCTTATATTTTTAGGGTCTTTTTTGTTAATTTTGAGGTTGTATTTTAATTACAATATTTCTCTCTTCCCTTTTCTCCCTCCAAACTCTTCTATATACCCCTCTCTGTCTCAAATTCATGGCCTCTGTTCCATCAATTGTTATGGTGCATGTGCGTGCATGCTCAAGCAGATACACATACACACACACACACACACACACACACACATATGTAAATATAACCTGTTACATCCATATAACATTGCTTGTATGTATGTTTTCAGAACTGACCATCTGGCACTGAACAACCAATCGGGGTCTCCTCCTCTGGGAAGGATTACCTCTCCCGCTCCCCACTTTATTCCATTCCCTATAGTGCTGTGTGCAGGGTTGAGGCCTCCTGAGCTTTTCCCCTTCCATTTCTGCATGTTTGCTGGTGTCCTTGGTCAGCTCATGTTTGTGCAGTCATGCCGGTGAGACTTTACAGGTATCGCTTCGGATGTCACTGGGAGACACAATCTCACAGCAGAGTTCCTGATCTTCAAGCACTTAAAATCTTTCTGACTCCTCTTCTGCAAAGTTCCTTGAACCTTAGGTGTGGGAGTGTTTTGTAGATATGGTCATTGGCACTGGGTNCCACTGGTTAATAAACCAGCATAATCACTAACAACAATTTATCAGTATTTGTCCTTAATACTCACAGACAAACATAGTTTCACCCCTCATCAAGTAATCATCTCCTTCCAACAGACTGAGACCACTACAGGAAACAACAACCAATCTTGTATTTCTTTCACATGCCATNTGGGATTTCAACTTTTGCTTCACCTTCATTTCAGGACCCAGACTGAGGGTTCCTCAAGGTTTGACTGATTGCCATGGCAGAGGGAAAGAGAAAGAGGAACACTGAATGCTCAATCATGAGCTTCTATCCAGAAGTAAGGCGCGTTGCTGGTGATATCGACTTAAATGGAATCTCCAAAAAGTAAAGCCCATCTAGAACCTTAGAATATGATTTTTATTTAGGAATAGGGACTTGACAGGTGTGTGTGGTTAAGGGTTGTGAGTTGATATCATATTTAGGGTGGCACTAAAACCAATGACTGGTGATATGATGGAGAGAGTACACAGAGACAGATGGGAAGCATATGCAGATAGGAACAGAGACAGGAGTATTCGGCTCAGCTGAATGCAGGTGCACAGCTCTTGCTGCTANGCCTCCCTTACCATCATGGACTGTGCACTATAATAAACCCTTCTTTAAGGGGCTTTTCTCAGGGTATTTTATCAGCACAACAGAAAAGTATCCTCCACACCTTCCATTTGCTCAGTTCTGTGAAAGATCTTGAAGAAATGATGTAGTGCCCCTTCTGATTTTACAAAATGATAATGCTGTAAGGAAGAGACTCATGTATTTTAAAAGCCAAATGCAGGACTCAATACACTGAGACAGGATGCCAGAAAACGATGGTTTTGTTTCTGAATGGTGTTACGCAATGGGTGTTTGGGAAGACACACCCAAGGTAACTAGTATGGGATGGTACTGTGAGAATGAAATTTTTGAAGTAGATGAGAGAAACCGACGTTAGTGCAGGGGAGGGGGGAGCTGACGGCAGGATGTGCACTCCTCGGAGGAGCTACTAGGGACTGGGTTTTTAGCCAATTCATTGCTCACGTAGCTGTAGAAGGACCTTTGCTTCAAGATGAAGGGTTTGGCTTTGGTGGCTCAGCCACACTCTCTGGCCTGGAGCCACATTTTGAAATCCACTTTCCAAGCACCTAGAGTCAAACACAGCATGGAGGTCTGCACCAGGCTCCTGGAACACTGCTGGTACAGGCTCCTGGATCTTTCTACTCACTGGTAAAGCCTTTCTACGACAGTATCTGTTCCTTTCTGTAACTTTGCTATTCATCCCATTCTAAACTATTCACCACGCGTGGGACTACTTGCTTGCTTCACCCTGAGCAGAGGATAAAATCATTAGCTAACTAAGTAAGATGGAAGAAAGAGAATGGACTGGAGAATGCTGGAGAGGAGCTCGCGAGGTGCTAACAGTTGGTGCCGGTGGAGTGCGCGTGCTCCCTTCCGGTCGCTTCTGCCAGTAACCACCTACATAATGACAGGCCTGGTCGGATCTGCTAGTAACCACCTCCATAATGACAGGCCAGGCCAGGATGTGGCCCTTGGTGGCGGTGCTGCTATTGAGTTCTCTGTGCTGCGGTGAGTGACTCTGATCTCACAGTCGAAGCTTGTGGGCTGCTCCCTGCCAGCCCCAGATGGCACCTGCCCAGAGTGCAGANCTGAGAGGGCTCCACCTGGATTGGACACCCTCTGCCTCCTCCTTCACATCAAGATGAGAGAAGGGCTAGAGCACCTCACCCTGTCCACACACTCCAGCGGTAGCTGTAGTTCTGCAAACCTGAACTGGGTGGCGAGGGGTTGGGAGGGTTGGGGGAGGGTGTGGGGTGCAAAGGGTGCAAGTGCAAAGAATCTTCCCCTCAGTACCTTCACATAGCTTTAGGCGTTGAAGGACAAGAGTGGGAGGGCCCTGTCCTCTTTTGATGAAGTAAGTGCAGGTTTTAGTGAAGTCTATCAAAAAGGACTCCAATGCGTCAGAAATAGAGATAAGAAAGTGTAAGGTCAGACCTTGGGCCATGACAGCCCTAAAAGGTAGGCTTGCAAGACCTCAGTCAGGAAGCCACTTAAACTAGAGAGCGAATAATAATGAAAAGCAGTGAAAGATTTATTCTGTGTGGCCACATTAGGAAGAGGGATAAATACCGAGTTTCAGTAATCCTTGTCCCCAAGCCTATCTTCATAGTCCTGACAGGAGGGTTAGGTTTAAGTAAAGGGCAAGAAGAATGCATAACTCAACAATCCCTGTCAAAGCTGAGGTGTGTTCCAGCCCATCACCTGTCATTTTGTCAGCACTCCTATGAGGTGGCAACAAGTGTCAGTCTTTTCTTTCTCCCAGTATGAGATTTGGGGAGAAATTTCAGTTTCTTGGCACCCATTGTTTTGAGAGTTTGATATCCAACTTGGGGGGCAAAACCATCTCTTCAAATATCTTCATTCCTTTCAGGTTAGTTACATTTGGTCACTTTTAGTTTTGTGGTGATGGCTTCACACTAAAAATAATCCAGAAAACAACTTGTGACCTTGACACCCCGATAGCCACTTTTAATAAATTATAAATTGTTCACTGAAACTTTCCTAGTTTATTCGGAAGAGGCAGTTTAAGTTGTACATATTTCATTAACTATTAATACATTAGCTTTAGTCAAAATACACATGCAGCGTTGGGATTTGGTGTCTTTTGATTCCTAATGAGTTTTGTCTCCTGCTATGGTTTTGGATGTGGTTAGTTTTCCAAAGGTTTATGTGATGGAAGATTGT
This sequence comes from Neotoma lepida, assembly GCA_001675575.1. Classification (NCBI taxonomy): domain Eukaryota; kingdom Metazoa; phylum Chordata; class Mammalia; order Rodentia; family Cricetidae; genus Neotoma; species Neotoma lepida. The sequence goes on along the minus strand of LZPO01097310.1, from coordinate 8,604 downwards.
CCCCCAATGTGGTCCTGTTTAGAGGAGATGATGTGATGGAAGATTGTCCCCCAATGTGGCCATGTTAAGAGGTGGTGAAACTTCAGAGATGAGATCTATTAGGAATTTGGGTGATGCCAGCACCCCATTTCTATCAAGTAAGGTGTCTTTCTCGAGTTTATGTACACACACACACACACACACACACACACACACACACTTGAACCATGGTCTGGCTGTGCTGCCAAAGTTGTGGGCCAGGCTTTTATAGCAGTTCTTATATGGCAGTGACTTGGTTTACTTCCTCATAAGTTTTCTACTGTTATGTTTTACTCAGGACTGCCTTTTTAGATGAGGACTGGGTTTTGCTATTCATTTGTATGTCTTTATGTTCTCTGCATGTTATATGATATTTTTCCACCAAAACATGTCAAAAAGCTCCAAGAACCTAAAGAAAGTAAAAGATCAGTCACTTAAATCAAGTGGTTGATCACAGAGTATAATAGTTAATCCAATTAATGTTTAAATTCACGGGACTCTGGGCTTAAGAATTGTTGATATACCTTTAGTCCAATTAAAGCATGCATGTAATCAATGTTGCTAGTGTTAAGGGGAACTTGAGTACTTTCACTTATTTCTGTTAGTTCCTGAAGATCATAAGATTGCAAATTTCCTTGAGGAGAGAGAACACAACAGTGCTTTCTCTGTGCCAGACACATCCATGTGTCTTGTAAGTTGTTTGAAGATAATGAATGTCTTAAAGTGAATGTCATCTTTGTCTGGCAATAAGTCTGGAAATGACAATCTTGGAAGAGTTGTTAAAAATAAATAAATTAGGTAAATGTAAATGAGAAAAGCATTTCTAACTAAGCTTTTCATGTAACTTAGTTCTAAAGTTATGTAAAAGGAAATGACCTTCATAATGTCTGAGTTTTTCCTAGGTAGATTAAATTTACATTTGCACTTGGTTTCATAAAGGCCATTGCACGCATTTAGACCTCATCTTTTCCCTGTTTGAATTCCTCCTGTGTCTGCCCACCTCAAATTTATGACTTCTTTTTTATTATTGTTTTACATACATATACACTCATGTGCACACACACACACACACACACACACACACACGCACGCACACACACACACACGCACACACACGCACGCACATCCTGCTGAGTCCATTAGTGTTTCTCATATGTATATGTCATATGGTCAATTCGGGCTGACCTCGGGGCATTGGATAGTCTATCAGGAGGCTTGTCCCTGGAGAAAAACAATTCTTCCTCCCTTAGTAACCATTAATGCCTATAGCTTTTCATCCAGGGTTGAGGCCTTCTGAGATTTCCCCTATCCACCTTGGGATGGCAAGTTGTATTGTCATTGTGTAGGTCTTTTTAGGTGACCATGTTCTTGCGATTTCTTGGGTGCCACTCTTTGTCATATATAAAAGCTGTTCTACTGGCTCTTACCATCCCTGCCCCCATCTTTTGCAATCTTCCCTAAGCCTTAAGTGTAGGGGTTGATTGGCAGATTTTTCAATGGAGATGGGAGCTGCATGAGCTGTGGCTCTTATATATGCCTCTATTTTCTTGGAAAGATAATCCTTTCCCTTTACATTTTTCTGTCACCAAAGGGAGAAACCTTGTCAAGATCTAGATCTAGGTTTTTCACCAAAACCTCTGATCTATTAAAAATGCAAAGAAACCCACAGTTTACCAAATAACCTGTATTACCTTAAAGATATGACTATATAACCTTATAAGTGGATCAGTTATTACATTAATAATATTAGTTAAAGTAATAACTGATCTACTTATAACTGCAAATGATAGTCTTGGACCTTTGTACAGGGTCAAGCATTGAGACCCATAAATGCAAATTCTCCATAACTATACCTAAAGTCTACAAAAAGAAAATAAAGCAAAGCCTTTAGAGTTAAATTAATATTTCTATGTGGGATTTATAACCCTGGTTCATAAATTGTTGATGATCTCTAAGAATCCAGTAGTCTAATAATAAAATATTGTGGTGTTACTGGATATATCTCCCTACAGGTAACTACAAATGTGTAATGCATCATATATGAAATCATCTGCTACATCCCAATGGAATGTTTTTATTTTGAGGAGTGTATCAGTTGATCACATACTTAGGCAGCATAATGCCTCAATTAGCAATAAATTAATTAATTAATTAATTAATTAATTAATATCCTAAGCAGTTTGTGGTATTTCTGGATCCAACCTAAACATTGGCTGTCTCCTCTTACATTGAATCATCATATCCAGAGAAATTGTACCCAGAGGTATAAATTCAACAGTATAGGCCTCAGTTGTTAGATTTTTCACTCTTGAGTTGTGGTTGTCACCTTAATGCATTAGTCAGAAGTGTATCCCTAACCATTTGACATACAGATGCCTCCATAGCTAACCCACCATAGCCCAACAAGCTTCCCTAGATCCCCTTAATAGTGTCAGATTCAGATAGCCTAAGAGCTCCAGAGTGCTTATTAGCTAATCAAAGCAACATTTGTGTAACTGTTAACTCTGTTAGCTGCACATGAAAAAAAAAATTCTTTCAAGAAAAAACCAAAATGAATGGAAAATGGAAANCACAGCACCAAGAGGTCTCACAATGTGTACCTGGAGTTTATGATGGATATAGCCAAGTGCTTTCAAGATTAGGTTTGTAGCCTAGTCATCACCAGTCTGCATTTTTGGTATTGTAGATTATACTTTACACTATGATCTTCAAACTTTGTCTTATTGTCTGTCTAATCTTTACAAAGCCAACTCACTCTTTTAAAAGAATGTTATCTCAGTTCTGTAAAGTGGGGTGCCTGTGGGGATAATAAAATAAAATTTTATGTTGACTGCACCACAGACCTGCCCTGAAATAGCCTTCCTTTTGCCTCTTCATTGTTCAGATGTGGCCTTGCCCATGATATTGGCTCCCATATTTTTCCTATAATGTGAGGCTAGAACAAACAAGACCAGGTTCAGTTTGACACTAAGGGATAATCAAAACACAACCACAAACTCGTTGGTCAGCAACACTTTTAAAGAAAAATCTTGACCTGAGGGGGAAAATGTGAAAATCATTATGCCAAATGAAGTCATTTCAATCAAACGCCACTAAAACGCAGCCAAGTGAACATAGTAGGGGAATACTCACAGGTGCTTTTTCCAGTAAGTGATTGCCAAGACCAATGCAATAAAACAGATTTCCATAACTTTAAACCTAATTTTGCCTACCAGCTGGTGGAGGACAGCCAGCTATGATTTTAATGCTGGTTTGATGTAGTAACTGTGGCCACTCACCAAGCAGTNCTTATCAGCACCTGTGTATTATCACAAGTGCCACTGAGCTTTTCTTACTAATTACCTCACATAAATGTTCTTTCCCCAATGAAATCCCAATGTCTACTTTGTTCCTTGAACTTACCAGAGGCCACTTTAGCCTGTGCAGGTGAGTCATGGATTACAATGCTAGTCTTTGTTTGTTCCCAAATGAGAGCTCCCTTACTGGAGAATTGTCTTATATCTTTGTTGGATTATGACACNCCATCCATAATGACTGATGACTGCACACTATCTTTCATGATACCCCTGTGGGCCTGATGACTGCTTTCTTTCCTCCATAATATCCTGGGATGATGAAACCTAGTAATCAATATCTCTATTATCTAAGTGCTTAATGTTTAGGTGGCATTTTCTGTTGGCATCCTCAGAGTGTCGGCTGCCATTGCTATTATTGCAGCAAAAATAACTACTTTCTTCTAGCTATCGCACAGTCATATTCACATTGAACCAGACTTAAACATGAAATGAAAATGTCACAAATGCAGACCATTAGTGTCAAAGCTTTTCTCATGTATAAAAATTATAAACCATGCACTAATTTTAAGATGAGAGTCCTGTCTTCAAGTGTGTTAGAAAGGACCACTGTGACACAACGTTAAGGGATACACATTCCAGACAGCCTTTACCAGTTACTCATTTTATTAGGGCATTAACATGACTAAATTCTTCTGAGTCACGTAGTTAAGAATTTAGAGTATTTTATTGTACTTATTGTTAGCCTAAAATACAAACAGCATGAGCAGTTGAGTTGTGGTATGTTCTCTATCGAATATAAAATAAGAAATGATAATGTTTGTCAAAACATAAGGTGGATTCTGTGTGTATTTAATGCATGGCTTCAAAAGAACATGCAGAAAGATATGATAATTGTCTCACAACACAAGCAATTATCACCTGAGGGATCTGAAGGACTCAGTTTCTAATCTAGACAAAGTTAGAATGTCGTGGATTTGGACACTCATTTGTGCCAAAGTCTGACCTTGCTTTAGTTTCACATATAATGAATCAGGAGCCACGTCTTGGTAACCTTTACAGTTTCAGTGATCTCTGTTGTAAAAGAAGTAACTTCTAATGCCCATTTCAGCCAATTAAAGACAGACTGAAGCCTACTGTAATGGTTTACAGAATACAGAGCAAATGGCCATGCTCTTTCCCTGTATGTCCAATTAAACTTGGTTTAAAAGAACAGCAGTTTCTGAACCAGCGTGATTAACTAGTAAGTGCAACTTTAAATAATGTCAGTGCTGAATTTTGTAACTATCTGTGAGGGTTTCTTTTAGAGACACAGTGTGTGTGTGACTGGGAATTGTCCCCCACAGTCTCTTGTGATGAACACTTGCTCCCTAGCTGGAGGAACTGTTTAGGAAGCCTATAGAACCTCCAGAAGATGAAGCACTACTGAAGGAATATCACAAGGGAGAGGCTTGGGGTTTTATAACCTGTCTCTACTTCCTGTTTGCATCCTGTTTCTGGATTGCCAATCCAATGGGATTCGCAGGCCTCACGCTCCC
>LZPO01097309.1:136627-148948 GCA_001675575.1 Neotoma lepida | reverse complement strand
GTGTGTGTGTGTGTGTGTGTGTGTGTGTGTGTGTGTATGTTGGTCCTAATGAGAGTGTGGGTGAGAGTTTATTTACAGGGACATGAACCTCTTACCAGTGGCTACACCACTGTAGAAAATGTCTTGCCTCCTCCATCAGACATTAATTATATAAATCCCTAGATAGGGGCAGGCCCCGTGAGCCTTTCCCTCTTCCATGACAGGGTGCTGATTGCTTGACCTTGGGTGGATTTTGATCCTACCTCTTTTTGAGCAGATTGGACCAATCAAGAGATTGGGACGGTTCACACTTCACGGAACTAGGTTATCAGAAGGGAGAGGAGACAGAGACTCTTAGGCTATACCGGGATGGTGGATGGAGCTCAACTGGTAAAGTGCTTGCCTAGCATGCTCAAACTCTTCAGCCAATCCCCAGCTCTGCACAAAACCCATATGGTGGCTCATATCTAGGATCTTAGCATTCTGGAGGTAGAAACAGAAGGATCAGAAGTTCAAGGTCATCCTCGGCTACAGAATGAGTTCAAGGTCAGCCTGAGAAACATGAGGTCCTGTAAGAACTCCAGCTCCCACTACCCCTCACAAAAATATTAAAAAGCTGCCCCAGTGGAGGATGTGAGCCTAGGTAACAGCTACAGAGATGAGAAGTGAAAGAAGAAGGTATGAGCATAAGTGAAAGACATGACTCCAGGTATCACCTGAACTGACTTAGTAACTGCTGGCATGGCCTGAGAGTAGCCCAGTGGCTGATGCTGAGCCATAAATGGACCCAAAGAACCTGGGGATTAGGCTATTTAGGCTATATGGTGGTTTGAAAGAAAATGGCCCTCAAAGGGAATGGCACTATAAGGAGGTGTGGCCTTGTTGAGGTAGGTGTGCTCTTGTTGGAGGAAGTGTGTCACTGTGGAGGTGGGCTTTGAGGGCTCATATGCTCAAGCCATGCCCAGTGTTTCAGTTCACTTCCTGTTGCCTTTGGATCAAGATGTAAGGACTCTCAGCTCCAGCACTGTGTCTGCTTGCATGCTACCTTGTTTCTCTCCATGATGATAGTGGACTGAACCTCTGAACTATAAGCAATCTACCCCAGTAAATGTTTTCCTTTGTAAAGTTGTTGTGATCATAGTATCTCTTCACAGCAAAAGAAACCCTAACTACCAAACTAGACAGACTACCAAAACAATAGCCCATGGGATTGGAATTTCCCCAGGAATTCTATGTTGGGAGAAGGAAAAGGCTGAAGTCTGATGCCACCCAGAGCGGGAACTTGTCTCTGGGAAAGAGACTTCACACAGTTCTGACATCTTGTAAAACTGCCTTGAAGAAGAGAATGAAGCAGAGACAACAGAGATAGGTGGAGCCACACGTTGACTAGGGCTGCTCAGTTATGCACACTCATGCCCTCCATTTAAACCTAAACCTCATGTTAGAACCCTGGAGATGGACCTGGGGCAAGGAGGAGGTCACTGGGCCTCTCTGATCCTCTTACCAGTGTGGTCACGTTGAATAAATCTTTCTCTGCTTTTCACTATTACCTACCTATTTGTTTAGCTGGCCTACAAAGGCTGGCCAAACCTAGTTTATTAGAGGGGCTAGGGCCTGGTCTCTTACAACTCCAGTAACAATCTCATGGGTTCCTCTCCAAACCCTAGATAGTTGATGTCTATACTGTGTCAGCAATTAGAGCACAGTCATCTTCAAATTCCCATTATTCTTGGAAGAGTCTAACATTGGGATCACTACTTTTTCTTATATCTTTTGTTCCAAGCCTCACTCTTGTGGAGTAGAGAGCTTCTAAAAAGCTCCAACAACAGCATCAAGTCAAATGTTAATGACACCTGCTATTTGGGTGTGCAGCCTTGGAGGGAAGGGGAGGTAACTTCTTTGGAACCCACTGCAGGCTCCCACAGTGATGCCTGAGTGGGGTCTGGGATTTTAGTAACATGGGTTCTTTTCCCCCTATCTGCTCAGAAGTTCCACTGCCCCAACAGGGCAGTCCTCCTCCCACACAGTCCTCTGGGAGAGGGGCTTTCAACAAGCAGAGGAGCAACTGTTGACTCAGGCTTTGTTTGCTTGCATTTAATAACTGCAGACTCTTAGTTTAATGGGCCAGTTATTGTGCATCATCAAAATGGCAAATTGATTGCTAAGGACTGTGCTTGAGATATACCAGAGGTGTAACTAAGTCAGCCTCTTGTTCCTAATGTGCGGTAAGCATTGCATTTCTAGCTTGTTAAACCAGAGCCAGTTAAATGAAAATAGAAGCAAAGAATAAGTGCCAGCACATGGGCAGGGTTGGATCAGTCAATGCTGAGAGAGACTCCCTTAGACACTCCCACCTGCCAGGATGCCAGTGCTGGCTCAGGAAGCTTGGCTGCATTAACAACAGTTCATCATCCAGGGACAGAGCCAGTTATCATCTTTGCTTCAAGTACCTTCCCCTTGGACATGAACTTATATAGTCACAATTTCAGTGACAGCCACCGTTCTCTGTGCTTACGGTGTGACAGGTGTTTTGAATGGGTAATCTCCAGTTCTGATTACAGTTGGAGAAGCTGGCCTAGAGTGGTCAAATAATCTGCTCAAGGTCATGGATGTATGTTAATGGACAGAGCAGGGATTTAAATCTAGAGCATTGAGTGCTGAAGCTCTCCTATCTCCAGCTGCAGAGACCCTCAAGCCTTGAACATGGGAATTTGGCGTAATACACAGGAAGGGTCTGCCCTTGCCTTCTTGGCTTACAGGCTGACAACCAGAGAAGTTTGTTTTACTCTCCTGTTGAGCTCCACCATACTTCTCCTTATTTTCAACTCCTCAGTGCTGCTCAAGAGAGCCATCCCCCCCTAAGTCTGAATTCATTGTGATTTCCTGCATCCCTATGTATCCAGCAGGAGGCTTAGCATCACACTCTGATGAGAAAGAACAAATTCTCATGGAGAAAAATAAGTGCTGTCTTGTGTTCTGAACCCTTTGATAACTCTCCTGAAGAAGGCCACAACTGTCCCACAGGACTAAGAGGTTTCCAGACACAGGACTTTCAGTGCTAACACTAGGACATCCCGGGGACTCTAGGGGCGCTTCTTCCTGGGCCTCTAAGACGTTTTGTGTGACATCACAGACACTGCGCTTGACAGCCTCACTTTGAGGAGCCAAACAAGAGTATGTAATGAACAGTAGCAATGGACTGCTTGGCTTCTGAGCAGCTTCTGCTGTATCCACTAATTGCCTTGAATCATGTGACCTGGCCATTTAGTCCTTCACAGGCATTTCAGTAGGCCATCTGGAACAGGCTAGAGAAATGGCTCAGTGGTTAAGAGCACTGACTGCTCCTCTGGAGGGACCTGGGTTCAATTCCCAATATCCTCATGGCAGCTCACAACTCTAAGTCCAGTGCCAGGGAATCCATGACACCAGGCATGTACATTGTGCACATATATATGCATGCAGGCAGAATACTCATACACATTAAATAAAATAAATAAATCTTTTAAATAGGCTCACAGAGCAGAGCTCCCAGCTCATACCACAGTTAGGAGCAGGACCACTACAATGCTTTTCCTGCCATGTTGGGCTGTGTCTCCTGGACCGTGTGTCAGAGAAAATCCTTTCTCCTTTAAGTTGGGGGGATGTTCTGTCATAGCAAAGAGAATCATGGCTAAAGATATGATAGCTAAAGATATCACATGCTACCTTCCATTCTCATGTCCTTTATTTAAAGGGTCTTAGTAAATGGGCAGCCATCACACTTGTAGGGACACATGCTGTGTCATTCAGTGGACGTGGTAAGGCCCAGCATGTGCCCAGTACAAATCGCTCTCTTTATGGTCATCTTTTTAGCATTCAAGTATAAGAAGAAAATAGCTAAGCAAGCAGAAAAGTTCTGTATTCTCTGATCCATCCATCTTCTTGTATGATTTCTCATTGGGGAGGCTGCTGGGCTGCTCCTATCACCAATCAGGAGATGGATGGAGATGGGAAGTCAAGCATTCTCCCCTTCATTGCCATCAGAAATCTTGTAGCATCTGACAGACCGAGACAGATTACTTTTCACTCAGTGAAGCCTGCATTGTAGACAGGGTCCAGCTAGAAGGCCCCAAGCTCTGTTTCAACGTTGTTATTGGCAACATGATTGAGAGGGAAGTCAGGCAGTCTGTCAAGTTGGCCTTCATGAGACTATTAGAGTGAAGCAAGTGATAAAATACATTTTGTTTTTAACAAGGTTCCTTTTCTGTCCTATATGGTCAACTCCAAAACATACCATAAAAAATGGCTTCCTGTCCCTACTCTTAGGACACTTAGGAATTGTTAGGAGAGATGTGAGTGAGAGACTGAGCATTGATCTTCACTGAGGAGTATGCTATTGCTTTTGCCGAGGCCAATGTTTGTGGTAGACAATACCTTCTCCCCAAGATGCACACAATAAATCTCACGAATATGTCATGTCCCACAGAGAAGGAAAATTCAGGTTGCTTTTAAAATAGGGAGAGTGGAGACAGCGTGGTGGCTTGTGACTTTAATCCCAGCACTTGGGAGGCAGAGGAAGGTGGAGTTAAGGACAGCTTGGTCTACATAGCAAGTTCTAGGATAGCAGGGATAAACTAAAAGACAAAAACAAAAACCAGAAAACAAACAAACAAAAACCCAACAACAGTAACAACAACCATTCCTCCCTCAAAATGGGCATGGTGGCGTGATGCTAATCCCAGTACTGGAAAGACAGAGAAAGGAAGATCCCTGGGCCTTGCTAGCCAGTTAGTCCAGGTTACTTGGGTGAGCACCAGTCCATTGAGAGACCCCGTCTCAAAAAACAGAGTGGGAAGCTTCTGACACGGAGATGGACCTCTGGCCTACACACATGTTATATATGAGAACACACACTGGCACCCATATTTACATCTGTATAACACACACTCCACATCCGCACAAACAAATAGATAAGTAAATAATAGAAACAAGTAAATGAATAATAAAACACAAGTAAATGAAGTAGGGAGACTATCCCAGCTTTCTCAGGTGGACCCAATGGACCTAGTGTGGTCATTAATGCAGAGGTGGGGAGACTGAAAAGTTGGACTCCTGGGAAAGTTTTTGTCACTGCTGGCTTGAAGATAGAAGGCACTCAGAAGCCCAGAAATGAGTGCAGCCTCTAGTAGGTGGAACCACAACGGATACAGATTAATGGTTGGAGCCTTCGCGTGGGCTGAAGCCCTGCTGACACTCTCAGCTCAGCCCCAGAAAATAAAAAAATTGAAAGAATGGGACTAGGGAGAGCTTAGAAATAAAGGGCTTTGCCATGCAATCATGGATACCTGGGTTCCATTCTCAGAATCCACGTAAAAGGCCAGGTGTGGTGGCATACTGATAATCTCAGTTTTGGGGAGGCAGAGACAGGAGGATTTCTGTCACTCGCACTTGTGGCCTGTAGAAGGATGAGATCATCTTTGTTTCATTTTAAGCCACAAGTTTGTGTCATTGTGCTATACTAGTGATGTCAAACAAAAACGACAATTTGTTAGGTTATTGACCACTTAAAAAAATCAAAGTTTTAAGTGTCTTCATTCATGGAAGGCCTCAGAGCACAAAATAGTGGTAGCATTAAGAACTCTGGGGTTTATTGTTGTTTTGTTTATGATAGTGAGGAAGTGGGGTCGACTTAGTTGTCAATCTACAGATGAATGGATAATGCAAAAAGGGAAATCCCAAAATCTGCTGGAGAATGGATGAACACAGAAGGTACAATATTAAGTGAAGTCACGCCATCTCAGAAAGAAAAAACTGCGTATTCTTCCTCCTATGCAGATCCCAGCCTGTAATACATATGTACATAATGTATGCATGTAAACATGTTCGTGTGGGCATGCTCTAACATGCAAAAAGGAGAACAATAAAGATTACATATTAGGTGATGAGGAACAATGAAATTCAGGTAATGGGCACATGAGTCATGAAGGAAGATATAAAGCTAATTGTTTTTCTAACTGTTATTGATTTTTATTTCTTTGTAGTGCATTAATATATAAAAATATAATTGATAGTAAAAGTGCAGAATCCAGTGTGATGCTCCACAGCTTCAGAATGGCGATTCTAACTGTATACCAGTTCATTAAGATGTAGACAGTTTGGGTCTGGCTAATCTTACTGTGTATCTTTATAATAAAGTATATCTATATTATATATAATATATTATATATATTACATCACGTACACATGCTCCAGGGTGGGGATTTTACCCTGCTCCTCCTATTCCACAGAAAACCACTTTAAAGCTATTTTTCAAACCAGAAAGAGTCATCTGGCTGGTGAGGCTGGAAAACATTGCTGAACATGTTCTGTTATGGACTTGTTCCATTTGCTGAAGATTTTGTGGGCTGGTGATTTGGTCAGGACTCAGTTGGGATCATTTGTCTCTGTCCCATGTGGTCTTAGTTCAGTTCACCCATGTGTTTGTGGTTAGTGGCTTGTCAATTGGGTGTTGGTTGATTCTGCATGATGCCGCTCACAAGCCCAGCAGCAGTCAAGGTTTCAGCTGGGGCACTGTGGTATTTATCCATGTGCCCTTTCCACTGGTGTAGCCTGTTTGGACTTCCTCAAATGGGAAATGGGTTCTGGAGGGAGGATGCAGGGGACCCTTGCCACAGCCTTGCCACAGAACTTTAATAACACTGTCTGATGCTTTTCATTGGTTAAGGCAAGTCACAGGGCAACCCTGGTAAAGATCTGGGAAATACACCCCTTGATGTGAACATGAGCAACTCCCCACAACAGGGATGGGAAGAATTCACAGCTAATGTTTTCAAGCTCTACCCTCCTTGGCTGCCTTTCTCTGGCTGTATGACCTGAAGCTGATATATGCTCTTCCTCTGTTCTGGCCCCTCCCCTATGGTGAGATCACTAGGGCACGAGCTTCACTCTGGAGGTGAGAACCTTGACCGTGTCCAGCTGCTGTGACCATGGAAAGGTGGCGGAGTGTAATTCAGAGAGGAAGGACTGAGAAACTACCTGAGGCTAAAGATTAATTCCCACTCACAGAGGTAGCTTGCAGAAGAATGCTATCAGGGCCTTGGTCTCATTCCTGGGTGTATTTCCCCATTGCTTTATAATGTAGAGGAGAGAAAGGCTTAATTAATGAAAACCTCACAAATTTGACAATAACAACTTGAAGGAGTTAGCAAAATAAACAACAATACCAGGGCAGGGGATTATTCTGAAAATGAAGTCACAATTTCTATTATAAGAGGAGGAACTAGATACACAATAGAAATGCTTTTACTATCCTTGTGGACCAACTCTAAAAAGCCAGCTATTAGAATGCTTGAAAAATGCTGACAGATTCTGGAAAGCATTTAGTGTTTTTGCATTGACATTGTGTTTCTGTCTCCCTCCACTATTGCTGATTCTTGGACAGTTCTCTGGAAATGGTGATGGGATGTGACATAAGCTGGCATTTGAGCATTCAGATATTTCAGTTCCCTCTAGACCACCTCTTCTATAGGCAACCAGGATCATGCAGTGAACACACACATGCATAGACATACTTTCAGTATTGTTGATCTAGTCGATAGTAGGACACAGAAATGAAGGCCATTGTGGATGGTGAGACCAATTCAGTCAGCATTTAATTCAGAAATACTTCTCTTTCCATGACGACAGTAGAGGGAAATCAGAGAATTCTATAGTAGCTCTTATTTTGTAGCAGTGTACAGAGCATCCTTGGCATGTGGCCACTGGAAGCTTTGGGGTTCACTCAGCCATTAGAAAACATGCTGTGTAGACTGAAGTAAAGACTGGATCTTTGTCTTCAGGATTTGCAAATTCCTCACTTAGAAACTTTGGGAAGATTTTTTTTTTTTTACTTTTACTTTACTTTTCATTTCTTCTGTAAAATGAATGGATAATACTCGTTACATGTCACTTGAGAGCATTATATCAGATACACTTCAAATGTTTATACCCATTACATTGCAGGTGCACATTGTGATGGCCACATGACATCAAGCTCACAGGACTGATTGAAGAGGACAGATTTGTGCAGTAGCTAGCAAAACCAGAAATAACAAGACTGGAAGAGATGTGATTAAAGAAAACTATGTATTCTGAAGGATGTGTTTTTCATAACTACAATAGTAAGAGAGCGTACTAGACTAATGAGGGGGGCTTTCAGAGAACTCTTTAATTTATTTTTTTTATTTAATTTATTTATTTTATTTTATGTGTACTGATGTTTTGCCTGAACATATATATGCACATCACATGAGTGCCTTGTTCCCACAGAGGTCAAAAAGTGTCATTGGATCCCCTGGAACTGGAATTACAGTTTGTTGTAAACCACCCTATGGTGGTGGGAACTGAACGAGGATTTTCTACAAGAGCAACAAGTTCTCTTAATGACTGAGCTCTCTCTCCAACCCCTTCAGATAAGTGTTAAGAAAAAAGCATAGATCTGGTGTCAAAGCCACGGCTCATGGTGACAGAGTACAATGATGGACGGTGGAAGCCGAGGAAGACGAGCATAGATGAGCAGTGATGGACCATACTGTACAGACAGTGATCCGTGATGCTTTTGAGCCGGTGATGGCATAGCAGAGGCCCCGTGTTTGTTCCTATTGTCTCCCCTCTGGTCTCTCTCATTGACTTCACAAGCTTGATTCTTCTGAGAACATCGGCTCTGAGAGTTCTTAGAGGGTTCTAGCATAGCAGGGAAGTCAAATAAGAAAAGCAAGAGCCAGGCAATTTTTCCAGTTGAGCTTTTCAGTCAACCAGTGAGTAGCTGGGAGAAACCATACCTCAGCTTAGCTTTTTCCTCCACTAGCCAAGGTCCCCAGTGCCTCTCCAGCTCCCTTTCTACAACCCACTGTAGCATTAGGGGGAGAGGGGATTCCAACTGTCTTTCTAAAAACCAATCCTCATATTTCTGGCTCCCTTGTTATTATAGTGATGTCTCCCTAGGGACAGTGAGCCACATGCTGAGAGTAACTAACTGGTGTCCTTGGAGCTAGCCTGACTGTCTCTGTCCCAACAGGGTCGTGGAAGAACAAATCTATTTGCCAGCAGAGAGCCAAGAAAAGCTTCTTTGTCTTGATCCTGTCTGTGTCAGATAGCAGGACCAAGCTTTGCACGTTGTAGCTTAGATGTGCAAAAAGCCTGAAAAGAATTTCCTTCATTTTAATAATCATGTCACTCTCTCTGAAATACCACCGTTGCCCCTCCCAGGAGAGTAAAAAACATAAGCAAGACAGATGCCACTAAAAGGGAACATAGAATACACTCTCTCCCAGTTCATAACTGTCCCCGTGGGTAAATATGCTAATGGTCTGTCTGCTATCAGATATGTTTCTTTTTGTAAGGGATTGTTCTCTACTCTTTTGGGAGATGGTATCTCAGGTAGAGGCTGGTGGAACTTTAGACATCCTTGAGAGAAAGGGGAGGAGCGCTTTGTCTCTCTGGGGTCCTTTGGGCCCCTCTTCTCTGGGGCTTGTTTTAGCCACACAGCCTTCTCTGCATCAGTGAGAGGCCTGGATATATGATGAGTCTTNTCTCAGCCCATGGAACGTAAACTAAGTCATCCCCCTGCTGATTCCAGCCACCCTGGCATTTTGCTGGTGACATTGGTTCATCCAGATATGGTCACATCCTATAACAGCTCCTGGTGCCTGGATAGACCTCATTGTGGCCTCTGCTATGGAGTTTCTCCATTTTATGCTTTGTGAACCCCACAAGCAGACTTCTAACTTCTTAACTCTTAGCAATCTTCACCATCTCTTTCAGTAAATCCTCAGCACTTTCTAGATCTCTGTGCTCAGCAGAAGCCCAGGAGAAACAGGGTTCTGAGTGGTATGAAGCTCTCTCAGGCTTCATTTATACAAGAACTTCTTCCTACCCTGCCTGGTGATGCTTATACCTGATGCTTATAGCATCCTTTGGACATATTTTCCCCACAGGCTTGGAACTCTCCTAGGCTGTCCCTTCCTTCCTTCCTTCCTCCCTTCCTATTTTCCTTTCTTTCTTCCTTCCTTCCCTATATTCTTTCTTTCTTTGCTTTCAAGACATGGATTCTCTGTGTAACAGTCCTGGCTATCCTGGAACTCTCTTTGCAGATCAGGCTGGCCTTGAACTCACAGAGATCATCTGCCTCTGCCTCTCAAGTGTTGGGATTAAAGAACAGCACAGCTTTTTACANTTCACAATGTCCCTGTGTTTACTCACACCCCACACTGAGGATTTGATGTGGATGGGGTGTGGAGTCAGGATGTGGTGTCTCATTTGTTCATCCTCTCATCCTTCTTAGTAGCTCTTTACTCCACTTGAAGCACTTTCTGTCCTCTGACAGGGGCTGTGCCCACCTCTTTATTACATTGTACTTGTTGACTTTGGCCTTTGCCTTTAAAGTTCAAAAGAACTACAGAATAAGAAAGAAGGAAGACTTGGCAGCCACCTACAACTGTGCCAATCCTAAGAGTGGCACATTTCAATAAACCATGTAGTGACTTACCCAGAATTGAGAGGTTATGATGCCTTTTGTGGATTTTTGAAACCAAGAAGACCTCCAGGACTCTTCTACTATAATCTAGAAGAAGGCTCAGAGTTGGGTAGTGACTTGCTCAAGTAATCACACTACTAATTAGTAGANGAGGACCCAGGGCTCACTCTGCTGCTACTCCACTTTCCTATTTCCAGTTAATATAAATCCTAAAACACAATAAAGAAATACAGGGAATGAATTGCAACAATAACTGCCTGAGGCCAGGGCTGTGGATGAAGAGGAATACAATTTTTCAGCTCCTCAGTTGATTTGTTCCAAGAAAATAGCATTAACTCTCTCTTTGTGTATAGGTGCTCTATATACCATACATATACCTCTATCATCTATCTGTCTATCCATCTATTTATCNTGTTTCTTCTTGTCTTTTAGTATCTCACACATTTTTAAAAACATAATTATATTATAAAGACTTGTCGAATTCAAAATCTAGCAAAGGAGCCGAGCAAGCTAGAGATTAGGGTAGAGCTGCAATTTAAGCCCATGGTTAGTCTCTTGACAGAATTCCTTCCTGCTTAGAGAAAAAAACCATCAACATTATGGAGGGTAATCTGAGTTACTCAAAATCTATCCAACCNAAATTTCCCTCTCCCTTCTTCCCTCCCTCCCTCCCTTCCTCCCTCCCCTCTTCCTCTCTCACACACACAGCTGTCTAAAAGAACAGGACAGGGCATGGTGGCACACATCTTTAATCCTAGCACTCAGAAGCAAAGGCAGGCAGATCTTGTGAGTTTGGGGCCTGCAGATGTGATTCCAGGACAGCCAGGGCCATATAAGAGAGATCCTGTCTCAAAAACAAAACAGAAATCTTCACAGAAACCTTCAGAATAATATACCAAATATCTGGACACTGAGCTTAGACAAACAGATGCTAAAAGTAACTGCCATAGGGACTTANGAAGCTTCACTGTGGACTAGGAAGTGTTTGCCAAGGAGGATCTTCTATCCCGTCTCAGCAGCTGCAGGTTTTGANGCTAAAGTTCATCTGGGCTCAGGTTCTAAATGGCTGGTGCCAGCCCCCCAGATATTCCCTTAAGGAAACAGAGAAGGTAAAGGACACTGGGTGAGGAACAAGAGGCAGATGTTTCCACCTGCTTTGCTTAGACCATGCACAACATTGAAGAAAGTTAAGTGCACATTTCTGAATGACAGAAGCTGCTCTGCAAAGGCTTCCTATTGTATGATCCCACCTGCATGGCTTTCCAGAAGAGGCAAAGCTATGAAGACAGTGATGAGAGTGGTGGCTGTCAGGGGTGAGTATGGGGGAAGGGCCCATGGGCAGAGGATTCGNGAGGCAGTGAAAATATTCTATATGGCACTATATTGGTGGGAACACATACTTAGACATTTGTCAAAACCTATAGAATGGGGGCTGGAGAGATGGCTCAGAGGTTATGAGAATTGGCTGCTCCTCCAGATGTCCTGAGTTCAATTCCCAGCAACCACATGGTGGCTTATAACCATCTGTAATGAGATCTGGTGCCCTCTTCTGGCCTGCAGGGATACAGGAAGGCAAAATACTGTATACATGATAATAAAAACAAAACAAAACACTGTATACATCATAAATAAATCTTTAAAAAAAAACAACCCATAGAAGGTAAACTTCAAGAGAAGAACCAGACTCTGATGTCTAGGTAGTATTCNTGATCTAAGTAGGTGTATCAGTTTTTTTTCCAGATAAGATCTGGTCTCAAATTCCTAATATAGGCAAGGATGACAGTGGACCTCTGATCCTCCTGCCTCTACTTCTTGAGCACTGCTATTACAGGTGTGTGTTACTGTGAAAG
>LZPO01097309.1:39076-53500 GCA_001675575.1 Neotoma lepida | reverse complement strand
CAGGGGGTTGTATAAACAAATTTCGAATGGTCTTATTAAATAAAAACACAGAGTCAGAAATAGGGTGAAAATCTGACAGAGATCAGAGGAATTAGAAACAGCTACCAGGCTCACCTCACCAACGCTGCTGCTTCCAAAAGAGTGTGTGTGACTTCCTGTATCTCCACACCTATATCCCTTTCTGTTCTGTTCTCCCATTGGCTTTCTCAGCCTAGCTACATCACTTCCTCCTCTTGCTCAGCTCTGTCACTTCCTGTCTGTCTGTATAGATCTCCAGGACTCTGTGGTTGATGCTGGGATTAAAGGTGTGTGTTACCATGCTTGGTTCTGTGCCCGTGAACTCACAGAGATCCAGATAGACCCTGCNTGCTAGGTGACAGGATTAAGGGCGTGTGCTAACATTGTCTTACTTTTGTGTTTACTACTAGTGGCTGATCTTCTTCCTNTGACCCTCAGATAAATTTTATTGGGGGACACAGATAAATTATCACCACAAGATTGTGAGTCCCTCATTGTGGGGACTGGGAACTTAACTCAGGTCCTATGCAAGAGCAACAGGCAATCTTAACTGATGGGCTATCTCTCCAACCCCAATTGNTTATTTTATTACATGTCTATTTCAGAGACCACAGTGCTGTATCTTTCAAGCTGAGAGAGTAAGAAGGACTGTGAACTTAGANCACGAAAGAAAGAGCTTCATATGAACCTTTGAAACAATAACCTCCATCTGTCATGTCTCGTCTTCCTGGAAATGGTCTCATCTTTACAAATAGATCAGTTTCTGTCTAGGATTTTATTTAAATGACCCCAACCCATTTTATTTAAAGGTCCTTTCATGACTACTTATGAATTTTGCAAGTTTCTCCTATCACAGTTTATGATCCCATGAGGTCACCTGACCCACATCTATTCCTCTACCAAAGCGTGATCTCCTTGAGGTCAGGAATGATATGTATTGTGCTCTGTTTATTCAGCGGTCAGCCTCCTTCCTAGGACATAGCTGATACTCAATAATTGCTTGTGGATGAGAGAGTTAATTCATCAGTTCACCCAGGCTCTTGGTACTCAGCCTCGTAGGGAAATGAGGCACAGGATGATCATGTGACTTGCTGTGGGTTAGCCTGTCTCTGCGTGGACCCAGTGTGTTAATCCTTTATTGACTTTCCAGTCTGTTACTACAAACTTAACGACTTCAAATGGCCCACATTGATCACCTTCTACTTTTGGAAGTCAGCTAAATCTGACATGAGTCTTACAGGCAAAACCAGGATGTTAGACCCAGTGCTTTCTCCTTTCTAGAAATCCTCTCACTCACCACCTGACCCCCTCCTCTATTTCAAAGACCCTCGATTCTCCATACNCTACTCCTATCTGTACACCTCCTTTGCTGACTCTCACCCTCCTACTTCCTTCTTACACCCTCCTTGTGGTTACACTGATCACACCTGGACAATCCAGCACCTTTCTCCCATCCCAGGATTCCTTAATAAGTTGCATCTGCAAAATCCCTGCTGCCAGATTCCCTGAGGTCATTATCTGGGACGGAGATGGCTCTATTAATAGAACAGGCTAGCAAGGCAGAGCTGGGCTTGTTCACTGAAGCAGAGGCATGCTACTGAAATTACTTCAGGGAATTAATTCTTGGATAAAATGGCACCCAGGCTGGAAGTGAACCAATCTGCTGCTTGGCAAACAAGATGTGGCAGCTACCAAAGTAAAGCAAACCTCATTTGGCCTTGCATGTCGAAATATGAAGTCTTAGATGATTTTTAAAATTTGCAAGTGAGTTTCATCTGTGTGGTGACCCGCCTCAAGGATTTACTAGGATCTAGAAATTTTAGGAAACCGGGGGGGGGGAGAGATGGAGAGTGCTAAGGCGTGAGCACACACCTTGCTATTCAGAAAGTATACATTTGCTGTTCAGAAAGGGCAGAAAACACACAGTCTGACAAGGCAGGGGCTGGCTGTATTGGAGGAAGACAAGCCCGTAGCAGAGGTAACCTGGACCAGTTGCTGTAGGCACTCCTCAAGGGGAAGAACATGTCCCAGCTTTGATACCATCAATGGGGCAAAGCTGCCTCTCCCGGCTCAGAGGTCCAAGATGGACCCTGTGAATTTGACTGATAAGGGGAAGCTAGCTCTAGAGNTTGATGAGCTTCCATCAGCGCTTTCTTCCTCTGCACCTCCTGGCACAGCCTTCCTGGCAGCTGTGACTGAGTTAGCTGCAGTTGGGTCATGCAAAGGAGAGAGGAGATAAGCAAGGACAGTCACCCCACCATGGTATCCAAGGAGACTGGCTCAAGCACCCCTGTGGTTATGCAAAGTTCATGTGTGCTCAAGTTCCTCACATAAAATCAGTCTTTGTGCAGCACCTCGCACATTCTCCTGTATACTTCAAAGCATTTCTAGCTTATCAGACTTACAGTATAACACCATATAATAGTTGACGTATTATTTAGATAATGATTTTACCTTTTTATTAGATTTTTCCCCCTTTGATTATAATAGGAAAATCACTTGAAAAGACAGAAGACTAACCCTGCCAGGCAGTCAGACTTTCACTGGCTGAATCAAATCCTAACATTCCAGATCTAAGTTACAGAATTCAAGTTATTTATTTAATGGCTAATATCCACACATAAGTGAATAATACCATATTTATCTTTCTGGATCTGGGTTACCTTACTCAGGATGATTTTTTTCTAGTTCCATCCATTTGCCTGAAAATTTCATGATGTCATTTTTTTAAACAGCTCAGTGATACTGTGTTGTGTAAATGCATCATATTTTCTTTATCCATTCTTTTGTTGAGGAACATCTAGTTTGTTTCCAGCTTCTGGCTATTGTGAATAGAGCAGCAATGAACAACAATGGTTGAGCAAGTGTCCTGGTCATAGGATGAAACATCCTTTGGGTATGTACCCAAGAGTGGTATAGCTGGGTCTTGAAGTAGAAGGATTNCCAATTTTCTGAGGAAATGCCATATTAATTTCCATAGTGGCTGTGCAAGTTTGCACTCCCACTGNCAATGAATGAGTATTTATCTTATTCCACATCCTTGCCATCATGAGCTGTCACTTGTGTTACTGATCTTAGCCATTTTGACAGGTGTAAGATCTCAACGTGGTTTTGATTTGCATTTCCCTGATGGCTAAGGATGTTGAACATTTCTTTAAGTGTTTCTCAGCAATTTGAGATTCTTCTATTAAGAATTCTCTGTTTATATCTGTACCCCATTTTGATTGGATTATTTGATTTTTTTGATATCTAGTTTCTTGAGTTCTTTGTATATTTTGGATAGTAGTCCTCTATTGGATGTGGAGTTGGTAAAAATCTCTTCCCATTCTGTAGGCTGTTGTTTTGTCTGAATGATGGNGTCCTTTGCTTTACAGAAGATTTTCAGTTTCATGAGGTCCCATTTGTTAATTGTCTATCTTAGTGCCTGTGCTATCAGTGTTCTGTTCAGGAAGTTGTCTCCTGCGCCAATTTGTTCAAGGATATTCCCTACTTTCTCTTCTATTAGGTTCAGTGTGTCTGGTTTTATTTTGAGGTCTTTGATCCACTCGAACTTGAGTTTTGTGCAGAGTGATAAATATAGATCTATTTGTATTCTTTTATATGTAGACATCCATTTTGACCAGCACCATTTGTTGAAGATGACGTCTGTTTTCCAGTGTGTATTTCTGGCTTCTTTATAAAAATCATGTGCCTATATGTGTTTGGGTCTTCAATTTGATTTTCATTGATCAATATGTCTGTTTTTATGCCAATACCATGTGGTTTTTATAGTACAACTTGAAATCAGGGATGGTGATACCTTCAGCAGTTCTATTATTGTTTAGGATTGTTTTAGCTATCCTGGGCTTTTGTTTTTCCATATGAAGTTGAAAATTGTCTTTTCAAGGTTTGTAAGGAAAGGTGTTGGGATTTTGATGGGGATTGCATTGAATCTGTAGATTGCTTTTGGTAAAATGGCCACTTTTTACTATGTTAATCCTATTGATCCATGAGCATGGGCTATCTTCTGATATCTTCTTCAATTTCTTTCTTCAAAGAATTGAAGTTTTTATCATTCAAGTCTTTCACTTGGTTAGAGTTATCACAAGATATTTTATANTATTTGAGGCCATTGTGAAAGGTGTTGTTTCCTTGATTTCTTTCTCGGTCCACTTGTCATTTATATAAAGGAGGCTACTGATTTTTTTTAAGTTAATCTTGTATCCAGCCACTTTGCTGAAAGCTTTTATTAGCTGTAAGAGTTCCCTGGTGAAAATTTTAAGGTCACTTATTATACTATCATATGAAAATAATGATACTTTGGCTTCTTCCTTTCCAATTTGTATACCTTTGATTTCCTTCAGTTATCTTATTATTCTACCTATAGAGCTACTATATTGAATAGATATGGAGGGAATGGACAACCTTGTCTTTTTCCTGATTTTAGTGGAATTGCTTTGAGTTTCTCTCCATTTAATTTGATGTTGGCTATAGGCTTGCTGTAAATTGCCTTTATTAGGTTTAGGCATATCCTTTGTATCCCTAAACTCTCCAGGACTTTTATCATGAAGGGATGTTGGATTTTGTCAAAGGCTCTTTCTGCATCTAGTGATATGATCATGGTTTTTTTTTCTTTCAGTTTGTTTATATGGTGTGTTACATTTACCGATTTTCATATATCAAACCATCCCTGCATCTCTGAGATGAAGCCTACTTGTCACGGTGGACTATCTTTTTGATGTATTATTGGATTTAGTTTGCAAGTATTTTATTGAGTATTTTTGTGTCTATGCTCATAAGGGAAATTGATCTGTAATTCTCTTTCTTTGTTGGGTCTTTATGTGGTTTGGATACCAGGTAACTGTGGCCTCATAAAATGAATTTAACAATNTTCCTTCTGTTTCTATTATGTGGAATAATTTGAGGAGTACTGGTGTTAACTCTTCTTTGAAAGTCTGGTAGAATTCTGCACTAAAACCATCTGGCCCTGGTTTGTTTTTGTTTTTTGTTCTTGGTTGGGAGATTTTAATGACTGCTTCTATTTTACTAGAGGTTATAGGTCTATTTAAATTGCTTATCTGATCTTGATTTAACTTTGATAAGTGGTATCTATCAAGAAAATTATCCATCTCTTTTAGATTTTCCAATATTTTAGAGTACAGGATTTTTTTAAGTATGTCCTTACGATTCTCTAGATTTCTTAAGTGTCTGTTATTATATCCCCATTTTGTTTCTGATTTTGTTAATTTGGATATTCTCTCTCTGCCTTTTGGTTAGTTTGGATAAGGGTTTGTCTATCTTATTGATTTTCTTAGAGAACCAACTCTTTGTTTCATTGATTCTTTGTATTGTTCTCTTTGTTTCTATTTTATTGGTTTTTCAGCCCTCAGTTTGATTATTTCCCTCTTCTTGAATGTGCTTACTTATTTTTTTCTAGAGATTTCAGGTGTGCTGTTAAGTGGCTAGTGAGATCTCTCTCTCTTTCTTTTAATGTAGACACTTAGTGCTACGAACTTTCCTGTTAGCACTGCTTTGAATTTATTTCAGTTGGAAAAATATTTTTACATCTAGGTAATTTTCATCTTTGTACATTGATAAATATGTGGCCAGTTTTCAAGTTCTTCTAAGCAAAAGAGGCCAGGATTCAGCAAGTCTAAGAGTGACGCCAATTCACTGAAACTTGCTGTGAGTGCATTTCACATTCTGGGGCTTAGAGGAGAATTTATGATTTAATGTCTTTGTTATGAAGGAAGATTTATAAATTAGATGGAAATTCTCAAAAGTATGCATCTGTTTCACGTGAGCAATGTTACAAAATCATGAGTGTAATTCACATTGCTATTTTAATGCCACTTTTGTAAATTTAAAAATTTTATGTTCTGAAAAGTATTTTTTGTCTTAATGTTACTTGGGTTAGATTACTGTGACTGAGTAAATTATTGTTTATCCTTGTATAATATTTATTGTTTTTAGCCTCTGTCTCTTGTTCTTATGTAATAAACTAATTTTGTGGGAGGTATAATTTATTGTATAAAGAATATAAGACAAACTCTGTCTCGAAAACAAAAAAAAAAAAAGAATATAAGGCCATTCCTTGTACAGAGAATCAAATTAGTCAATAAATTATCCTACTATTACAGCTTCAAAACAGATAGTGGGAAAAAAGAAACATAGACAGTGTACTTAACCTAGAAGGTGTAAAGATCTACTATATAAATATGTTGCAAAGAATTTGTTTTCTAAATCTCAAGAAGATGTGATTAAAGGTCTTTTTCTTTCTTGAGTTTTTTCTCTCCTGATCTCTTACATCACAGCAGGTGGCCAATCATGGTTCAAAAGTCTAATTGTTGTTAAACAATTAAGGCACAGACAAAAATATTAATATCCACTGTTTACCACCACATTAATCTAAATGCAAATGATTAACTTCTTACTTGAAGAAGTTTTTGACAAAAGAATAGCAATAGCCATCATCTGTAGATTTTCTTGTTCTAAAGAAAGCAGTTATATTCTGTATATAAAAATTGTGTAAATAATAGTTATTTTATACCAAAAAAACCTCCTAATGACATAATGCTATACCCATAGAGGAGTGCATTCTTCACCCCCCATCAGAGAAGCTTTTTCTTGCAGTAGATGGTTATCACAGAGACCCACAACTGGACAATGTACAGAGAATGAGAAACTTTGGAGTGCTCAGTCCTGAATGGGCTGTCTTTATCATGCTCCTCTACGCAGCCCTCAGGGATGCATGTGCAAGAGCGGTCAGAAAGACTGTAAGAACCAGAGGGTGTGAATGATTTTAAGAAAATAGCATTTCCCAGACACAATAGGGCAGGTACACACAAATTTACAGAGATTGTGACATCCTGCACAAGACCTGCACAAGTTTAAGCCAGACAAAATCCCACTAGGAAGAAGGGACATAGGTACAAAGTCCTACCCCAGCCAAGAAGCTACTTGCAATTGATAACTGCTGGGAAAGTGAAAGTCAGTTTTCTCCAGCAGAGTGACACTGGGTGTATCAACCACACTCCAGGCAGGACAAGCCCTGTGCTCAGGAGTAATTGGCCAACACAAGTCAGACTCCATGGTTTTTAGTGGCTCCTTTCTTTTCTTTTTTAAGAAAAGAAAGAACATGAAGCTGTGTGGTAGAGAGGGGAGGATCTGGGAGTAGATGAAGGACTGGAAAGAACATGATAAAATATGCAGTACGAAATTCTTACAGGATAAAACCCGAAAGTAAAAAAATAAAAAAATAAAAGTTCATTGATGAATCCAGAGTCATGTGCTTTGCCCTTGCACATCACCCTGTGTTCACTCTTCCCTTTCCATTTAGATTTCAGAAGTCAGGCTAAGAGCACGGAGGCACAGCAGAGCGGAGCATAGAGCTCCCGAAACAAAGCCTCATGTCACTCTAACACCAAGGCCAGGATCATTACCGGCCCATCGATCTTAGTACAAAAGGATGAGAGAAAGCCAGTCTTTCATAACACTAAACTTACTTTAATGAAGTATCCCATAAATAAACAAGCGGTTGTTCTTTTGCATGTTTCTAGAGCATNCTTTTAACCTGAGCCTGAGGGTAGATGGTGAATTTTCTCTTTATGGCTCTATTTGGTAAATTAATAGTGACCAATCTTGTGTTGGAATTTCCAAACCTGGGGGAGAAAATCAGAGAGCTAAACTATGAGATTCAAAGGTCTTGAAGTCATCACAGATGCTAGGCATGATGCATGCTAGGGATCCCTGCAGGGAGTTTCTAAGGAAGGCTTCATGGGACCTTGCCGAGACAGATACACTTTCCTCCTCAAATACCCGACCCACTTCTGCTTTTATCATCTTATGCAACATTTTTGGAAATGGAGAGTGGGGAAAAAGAAAAACAAGAAGACTAAATACAAGCTAGCAGGTCTGGTTTTTAGCCTGAGTTTCTCTGTGCAGCCTCCAGCTGATCCCTCTTATAGATTTTGACAGATGGTTTTCTTTTTTACTTAAGGTATATTTTTGCATATATAAAAAGAAATGAAAAAAAATGAAAGGAAAAATATCCCACCCACAAACAGGTACTTTTTCTCCTGGGAAAGAATGCATGGTTGTACTAAGTTGAGTTAATGAGTTCACCCTTGACATTCGCCCAAACATTCTAATGAATGTACTTGTCTTCTCTGTTGGTTTTACATTTGAAGATACTATGACTATGGCATGCTGCAACACTGAAGAACCAAGTTTGGAAGCAATGACATAGTCTCCACTTGGCCACCAGCCTTGTATTTGAATGTCCCCATCTACACAGTGGTCTCTGGGCTTTTCTGATGGGCTCCATTGCCAGGCTCCCCTTTGTAACCCTGCAGTTGAATGGTCTCTCTTGGTATTGTGCAGTGAGCAACACATGCAGCTATAAACAGTGGCTAGACATATCTCAAGAAAAACAGAAATGAGGACTGAGGAGGGGCTGCGGTTTGGTGATGAGTGTTTTGGTTTTCAGTCTTCAATCTTTCAATTTTCAATCTTCAACACAGCTAAAACAAACAAATTCAGAACCTAAGGAATTTGTATTGATTATAAAGACATTCTACTGCTTGTCTACTTGTATTTGCTGAAGCACACTTTCAAAATTTATTTATTTGAGAAAAGGTCTCCTGCAGCTCAGGCTGGCCTAAAACTTGCTATGTAGTCCAAGGATGGCCCAGAATTCATAACCCTCCTGCCTCCACATCCCAAACACTGGAGATTACAGGTATGCACCACCACACCCATTTTTTTGTGGTGCTGGGGATCAAACCATGGCTCCATGAATACTAGACAGGCTAGTACTCTACCAAGTGAGTTACATCAACAGCCCCTGAAGCATGATTCTTTAAAGATTAAAAATAAGATGAAGAAAACAGAACAAATTTCATCTGTATACCAGTGAATGGCTTTGAATACCCCTTGGGGTAGGTCACCTCACTTTGGAGACCCTGGCCTGGAAAGAGATTACATCAGTGCCTCTCGTTCAGATACGACAACACTCTGGTAGGGCAAGGTTGCTTTCTCATGGTGGCATGTCTGTGGGTCTTCCCATCTCACCTGCCTTGTTTTCCATTGCAGAATACACTGTCATTAATGAAGCCTGCCCTGGAGCTGAGTGGAACATCATGTGTAGAGAGTGCTGTGAATACGATCAAATTGAGTGCGTCTGCCCAGGAAAGAAGGAAGTGGTGGGTTACACCATCCCATGTTGCAGGAATGAGGACAATGAGTGTGACTCCTGCTTGATTCACCCAGGTGAGTGTGCAATGGGACACCACAAGCTGTCTTCACATTATCAGAGTGAATGTCTGGATTGCAGCAGGCAGCCATCCATCCAGGGCTGTGGTGCTGTNGGAGCCCACAGAGGCTATCTAGTGAGACCTTACTCAGGNTCAGAGAATCTGAGCTTGCTTTACCCAGCAGGGCTCATAAGGAGATGATTTGACCATGGGCGTAGTGACCAGGTGTTTGGAAGGGTCTACACTTGGCTGTACAGTGTGCTTTGATCTTACAAGGGGGAAATCTTTGGCCTACTATAAAAAGCCCTTTTGAATAAAGCTCTGGGTGTGGCTGAGTATTTGAGCCAGGGCCCTCCCGAAGCTATCCTGTGTTTCTTCTTTCTCCTTCTCATCTCCATCTATATTTCTACCTAATATTTCCTCTCTCGTCCACCCAAGAACCCTTTGAAAGGTGGGAGCAGGTTGGAGTTGGACTCCCACATGGTGCCATGGTTATTAAGAGTGACACAACGCAGCTAAGTCTGACTGCAGGAAAAGGAATCAGAATTAGTATTCTTTTCAGTGATCCAGTTGGAAGTCTGAGAGTTTGTCCACTCATCCATTCACTTAGCAAGCAGAATGAGAAGCTTTAAGCAGGAATGGAGAGGTTTTGTTGTTGTTGTTTTTGTTTTTTTAGATTTTAAATTTTTATTTGTGTGTGTGTGTGTGTGTGAAAGACAGAGAGAGCTGTCTCTTATACACATCTAGATGTGTATAAGAGACAGGTGTGTGTGTGTGTGTGTGTGTGTGTGTGTGTGTGCATGTTCCCACAGAAGTCAGAAGAGAGTATTGTATCCACTGGAGCCAGAGTTACAGGCAGTTTTGGCATGGGTGTCAGAATTGAACTCAGCAAGAACAGTATACATTTCTAACCACCAAGCCATCTCTCCAGCCATTTTGTTTAAAGACACATTCCCAACATTGCCAGAGCTTAAAGCCTGGTAAGGAAAGTGGGGAACAGGGAGCTACGATTGGTTCTATGTGAGTACTGTGGTAGAGATGCACAGGGTACCATGGTAACAGGGATGAGAATGGGGTGAGGCAGAGGAAAGTTCAATGAAGACTTATTTAGAAAGATGATGTGATGTGTATACTCAAGATGGAAGCAGCAGACTCAAGAGGGTCTAGGGGACCAGAGGAGTCCCGCTGTTGACAGAACATGCAAAGAACCTATGTCAAGAGGAAACATGAGGTTTGGAGAATTCCAGAAAGCTCACTCTGGCAATAAAAGCAAGTTTGTGGTGTGAGAAGTGAGGAAAGGGAGACAGACAAGGAGATATTAAGGGAGAGCAATTTGGAAGAAGGAGCAGGAGCCAAATTAGGAAGGGTTTTTCCCAAGGCCCTGCTAGGAGATTCAGGCTGTTGGAGATCTTTTTTAAAGGTTAAAAGCAATTTCTTTTGGAATTGGGCGGGAAGAGCAGAAATCAAGGACGATGGACGCTGAGCCTGTCACCGTGTTTCCATTGTGACTGGCACGGAATGTTTTTCAGCATGAAAAACAAGGAACTGTTGCCGCACTACACTCTGCCTCCCACCCNCCCCCACCCCAGGAGGCTCATCTTGTTCCTCTAGGAAAGGTCAGATGGGGGACACAGAGCCTGCCCAGCGAGCTTTCTGAAGGGTGAAGAATGAAAGGTCAAAACTGTGCCGGTGGGATTTCTTTCATTTTTGTCTTCCCCCTTCTTTTAAAAACAGAGAGTAGCTTTGAAAATGAGAACAGGATTGGCTTCAGTAGAACTGCACATCTGAGTTCAGAAAGGAAACCACCCCAACTCCCTGACAGGCCAGGGGGGCCTGTGGAGAAATGGCTGAACAATGCCTCAAGATTCGTCTATAATGGGACACTAGCCATGGTCCGCATGATTTTGAATAGTTTGGGGGAGGCCTGTTTACTGTTGGGTAACCACAGGGTAGCCTCAGCTATTATACAGTGATGTGGGGGTTAGTCAGTCACATGATAGGCAAGAAAGGTATAACCTACAGGCAGCACCCAGGACCTGCAGTGCCTCCTCGGAGGTTCTGAGAGTGATCACTGGTTCTGAAGAGTGAAGGACTGTCCCACACGAATCACTCTGCAACCCTGAAAGGTAGGCAAGGCAAAGGAAGGGGGCTTTGAAACTCCATTTCAGAGCAGTGAGCTGATGCACTAGCAGCCACCATTGGGGATCCAAGTAGTCTCAGTGTGTGTCCTTGGGAACTGCAGTTTGTTTATATTTGTAGTTCATGAACTTCAGGCATTACCTTCTTTAGCATGNACATGATCCCATTTTAGGGGATCTTGAGTCGTTTATTCCTTGTCCTTTAGACATGACCACTGGCATGATCACACTAATTTTAGAAGCTGCTTGGGATTCTATCATGAACAAGTCTTTCAGATTTTGTATATATTTCCAACTCAGATCTTTCATCAGCTATTTCTCCGAGAAACTCTTATCTAAGAGTGCAGTCTGGGTACTGGGAGTATTCCTGGATTTTGGATTGTCATTGTTGATAGGTGTGGTAGTTTTAATGTAACTGGCCCCCATAAGCTCATAGAGAATGACACTATTAGGAGGTGTGGCTTTGTTGGAGTAGGTGCGGCCTTGTTGGAGGACGTGTGTCACTGTGGAGGCAGGCTTTGAGATCTCATATATGCTCAAGCATGCCCAGTATCTCAGTCTACTTTCTGTTGGCCTGTGGATCAAGATGTAGCAGGTCCTTCTCCAGCACCATGTATGTCTGCCTGCACGCTGCCATACTCTCTGCCATGATGATAATGAACTAAACCTCTGAAATTGTAAGCTACCACCTCAATTAAATGTTTTCCTTTATAAGAGTTGCTGTGGTCATGGTGTCTCTTCACAGTAATAGAAACCCTAACTAAGACAATAAGTAATCATTTTTTTAGTTTCTTTCTTTGTGAGATATCTGTTAGAGCACACACACATATACACACAAACACACCTGCACTGATAGGAATCAAGCCCAAGACGCCTGGCATGTTACCACTGTGCTACATGTCCAGACCCTGATGCTTTTAAGATAGAATCACTCCAAGTAGCTCAGGCTATTCTTGAACAAAATCCACCACTTGAGTGCTGGAATTTAAGGCATGGACAGTCTGTATATCTATCATCTATCTATAAATCAATCAATCAATCAATCAATCTGTCTGTCTATCTATAATCCCTTTATTATCTATCCTCTACCTACTCTTTTTAAAGAAAAATAGAATGCATGCAAATACTCAAGTCCATACATAACACTACATGGCTATTTACTTTTCTGATTTTTCTCTCATGGTGAAAAACCATTTCCTATTAATATTAATGTAATTCTTTATTTGCCTCATCTTATAGCATACTATAAATGTACAAAATAAGAATAGCATTGTCTGTACCACCAATAATCCCACTGCATACAGTTATGATTCTTCATGGTTACCCTTGACTTTAGAATACATGCCGGTAGCCGTGTATAATTAAAATGCTATACTGTAAAATCAATGGATGTGGCTTCCTTTTTGGTGTTATGCTGCCTATCTAATATCTAGATAGGTTAATTGTTTTCTATATCTGAAAATGCAAGGGAATAGACACATGCATTATTTCTCTTGCCCTATTTCACATAAAAGATAACATACCATAAACATTGCTAACTATCTTGTAGTATTTTTTTCATAACAATATGTGCTAGAGATATTTCACATCAGATAGATCCATCCTCTTCATTTCTTTTCACAGTTGCATATGACTGCATCATGTGAATTACTATAGCTTGTTGGCATTGGGCTGTTTCCATCCCTTAGTTAGCTATTATAAGTTGAATATTTACTATCTGCAGTGCTTGGGACCCAATGTATTTTGGATTTTAGGGTTTAGAAAATTTTGCATATATAAGTAATGAGATGTCTTAGAGGTGGCACCCAAGGCTAAATGTGAAATTCCCTTATTTCTTATGCAACTTATACCCAAAGTTTGAGGTAATTTTATATAGTATTTTTAATATATCCTTTGTTTTTAGATAGGATATGATCTGCCTATGGAATTTTTTACTTGAAGTGACATGTTTGCACACACACACAAATCCTATTTGAATTAAAAAAATATCTCAGATTAGGGAGTCCAACCTGTCCCAACAACACTACATTGAATACTCTTAAGCACACATTAANTAGTATTTTTGCAGTTTATCTTAGAGGTAGATACCCAGAAGTGAGGTCAGGGGTCAAAGGAAGGCAATATGTTGTTTTCTAGCTTTTGCCTAATTCTTTGCTATGAATTTAACACTCATGCTGAGGGTATATGAGGGTATTGTTTTATCAACCTCTGCAACAAAGAATGTCATCTGGATTTTTGTCAACCTCATATGTGGAAAATGGAATGCCATTATGGCTTCAGATTACATTTCTGTTGTGAAAGAAAGTGATGGCCTTAGTTTTGGGGGCTGTGGATATAGCTCAATTGATTGATTTGACCCCAGTACTGCATAAGCTTGGTGCTGTGACCTATAATCAATCCTTGAACTCGGAAGATCAAAGCAAATAAGATCAGAACATCTTCAGCTACATAGGAAGTTTGAGGGCAGCCTGGGCTTTTTGTTTTGTTTTGTTTTGTTTTGTTTTGTTTTTGTTTTTTGTTTTTTCTTTTTTAATGATCATTTCTTCACTGTTGCAAGTGATACAGGGCAATTAAGATTTGGGGACATCAGTGTCAAAGATGTCAATGATAACCTCCAGTAGCATCCAGCTGAACCTGAGCTCTGGATGCGCCAGTGTGAATTCCTTTGATTAGGCTGTGCAGCTCTACAATAGCCTCTTTGGCAACCTATGAGCTTCCTAGTGTGTTTCCTGCAGAGTCTGGCTCACCTTCATCTCTAAGCTGGGTTTTATGGCTGGAACCTAAGGACCCTAATGTGTGGCTGTGCCAAGGAACAGAGTTAGCAGGGCTGTTGAGGACAGGTTCTGAGTTCATTTGCCTCTTCAGTGACGTGTGAGTGAGACTCGTCTTTGGAAGGCTCAGGGAACCCAGTTATGGGGCACAGGATGGGCCAACCACATTAATCATACCAGCAACTCAGCTTCTCGAGTAGGAGGGAAAGCAAAGTCAGGAGGAAATGGGAAGAGGACTATGAGTCCAGCTGCTATAGAACACAC
>LZPO01097308.1:133825-149870 GCA_001675575.1 Neotoma lepida | reverse complement strand
TGTACATACACGTATCTTCCTTTTAGATTCAGATTAAATCTACCTGTTAGAAATGAGCCTGGGGACAAGTAAGAAGAGATGTGCTATAAATGCAATTTTAACAATATAAGTAACCCGTTCATTTGATTGAAAGCCGTAAATCCTAATAAATACATTTTATGAAAAAGTAATCCTAATGAACAGATGCTACACAGTGACAGATCTTCAAGGCTCTCCACTGTATTTGTGACTGAAACATAAAAGCAACAAATTAAATTGGAGAAATTGTCCTGTGTAGTAGGCTGTATGCAAATGGTATGAAGCCCACAGCACAATAACAAGCAAATCCATTTTGTTTTAGAATCCATTATGAAGCAAAATATCTATTATAGGATCACATACACATCAATGGGGTGGGGAACCTGAGTGATAGATGGGCCAGCTGAAAAAGCTAACATTTGAGAACAGCCTCAGGAAGCCAGGAGAATGATGGGGAGGTTCCTACTGCCACCCAGAAGGAGTCAACCTGTAGACAGGTTGGCTTCAGACTTCCGTCTCCCAGAACCATGAGAGACAATGAATTTCTTGCTTTAAGTCACCCAGGTTGTGATAATCTGCCTTAGGACATCAACAGTTTCCAAGACACTTACCTAAGGAAAGAGTCCAAGTGTGTACATAAAGGAATAATTACACAGATGAACAGAACTCATAAAATTATCGATGAACTAGAAGCCACCCATGTGTGACCCTCAATAGGAGAATAGATAAATACATAGCATCGAATTGAGAGGCTCCCAGGCCTTTCCAGGTGAACTGAAAAGGCAGGAAGCAAAGGTCAGCACGTGTGACTATGTGTGTCATACAGCTTTCTCCAAAAAGGGAAATGCAAACCCAGGTGTGGTGGCTCACACCTGTCATCTCAACTCTGGGGAGGCTGAGGCAGGTGCCAGCAGGGGCCACAAAGTGAACTCTAGGCCAGCCTGGCATACCGAGTGCAATCCTGTCTCAAAAAACAAAACCAAGGCTGCCTGGATGGCTCAGTGGATAAAAACGTTTGCCACCAACTCAGATGACCTGAGCATGATCCCCAGGACCCACATGGTGGAAAGACAGAAGAGACTTCTGCAAGTTGTCTCCACCCCCATACACCAGCCTTGGCACACACCCACTCACCCACATACATACATACACATCTGAGGGAATACACACAAATAAATTAATATATGTGATAACAGAATCCAAACAAAACTAAAAGCAAGAAAAGTGGGATATCCCCCTATGCAGTCACCAAGTAAGAAAATACAGAAAAACATTAGTGCTGGGTATGGAGGAGGTGGTCAGATTCGTGTTTCCCCTTCTAGGCTTTTATTATTTTTCCATTTTTATTTTAATCCTGAGATGTAATTCACATCTAGTGTAATTCCGAGTTGAGTACCCATCCCCAGTTCTAACTTTACAGCAATTTTAAGTATAAAAAGAAACTCATTAGCTGTCACCAACTGTGTGGTACCTACCCCCACACAATGAATACACTTTCTACTCTATAGACTTGTTTAACATGATAATCTTACGTAAGTAGGATGACACCTGGTCTTTTATGACTCTCTTCTTTGACCTGGCATAATGTTCAGAGTTTTGTGCTGTACCAAGAATCGCCACTGCCCTCCCTCTAAGCCTGAGGAGTACTCTGCTGCATGCACACACAGCATCCTGTTTGTCCATTCATCCTTTGATGGGCATATGGGTTGCTTGCAGTGTTGGGCTAATGTGAATATCGCTGCTAAGGACATTGCTTTGCCGGTTCTTCTGGAGACCTGTCTGTTTATTTCTCTTGACTACGCACTTACAAATGGAATTGCTGGCTCAGAATAATGCTGTGTTTAACTTCTGAGGAAGAATCAAACTGCTGTCCAAAGTGGGACACGTCACTCACATCCCTGCCAGCCGTGCACTATGCACATCTGCATCCTTATGGCACTTTCACTGCCTTTCTCCTGTTTTTCTTTCATTTTTAAAATTATTTCTTTTCTTTTTTGAGATTATAATAGAATTATAAACATTCCCCTCCCCTGTCCTCCCTCCAAACCCGATTATACACCTTTCCTTGTTCCTTTTTGAATTCATGGGTTCTTTTTCCATTGTTGTTACAAACATACATACATAGACATGCATACACAAATACACACACACACACACACACACACACACACACACACACACCCTAAAAACACAAATACGCCCTGTTCAGTCTGAATCTGTATAATGTTACTTGCATGTATGTTTTCAGGGTTGACCTTTTGGTATTGGATAACCATTTGGTGTGTTCTTCCCTGGAGAAGACAATTTCTCCCAATCTCAGCATTCCTTAGATGCTTGTAGTTCTTTGTGTAGAGTTGAGGCCTCATCCATGTTAGCCCATCTATTGCTGTTATTCTTGTTCAACTCATGTTGGTGAGACTTGATGGATGTAGCTCCTAGAAACTCCTTTCTCCGCTGGCTCTTCCAATCTTTCTGTCCACAGTGATCCCTGTGTCACCCCAGCAAATATGAGTGATCACTTTATTGTGTTTTACATTTGCATTTCTTTCCTGGCTAATGATACTGAGAATCTTTTTATGTGTCCATTGGTAGTTAGCATATCTTCTTGGGAGAAATGTGTGTAGTAGAATATTTAGGATATGTTACTTTTGTTTGTGTTGCATTTGTTTAACTCTGTGAAGCTGTGCTACTGTGCCTGTCTAAAACACCTAATGGTCTAATAAAGAACTGAACAACCAATATCAAGGCAGGAGAAAGGATAGGTGGGGCTGGCAGGCAGAGAGAACATACAGAAGGAGAAATCTGGGAAGGAGAAAGAAGTAGCCAGAGAAGGAGGAAGACTCAAGAGGCCAGCCACCCAGCTACACAACCAGCAATGGAGTAAGATTTAGAGAAGTAAGAGAATGGGAAAAGCCCAGGGCAAAAGGTAGATGGGATAATTTAAGATAAGGAAAGCTGGCAAGAAAGAAGCCAAACTAAGGCCAGGCATTCATAATTAAGAATAGGCCTTCGTGTGTGATTTATTTGGGAGCTGGGTGGTGGGCCCCCAAAAGAGCAAAAAAAACCCCAACAATAAATGTGTGTTCAGTTTCTATGCCCACTTTGGAGCTAGCAGTTTTATCTTCTTATTGTTGAATTATGGAAGTTCTTTATATATGATGGATGAAACCCTTTCAAGATATACAGTTTTCAAATATCCCTTTCTTTCTGTAGGTTGTCTTTATGCCTTCTTGATGGCTTCATTTGCAACATGAAAGCTTTTAATTTTAGTGAATTCTCATTTTGTTTTATTTTGTGTTTAATTCTTCTTTTGTCCCTTATGCTTTTGAGATTAGACCAATAAAAACATTATCTATTCTAATGTCACAAAGATATTGTGATTCTACGTTTCCTTCTGGGATAGAGTAGTTTGGGTTTTTATATTTAGGTCACTGATTCCTGTTCAGTTAACTTTGTATATGGTGCATGAAAGAAATTTCAGCTTGATTCTTTTGTGTGGATACTGAGTGGTTCTAGAACCATCTATAGGAAAGACTATTATTTACCTCACTGAGTTACTCTGGCACTAGTGTTTGAAAAATCAATCAATCATGTAAGGGTTTAATTCTGGAACCTCAATTCTATTTAGTTCTCTAATATCCTTGGTCACGACACATTGTAACTTAAATGACTGGGCAGTGGGAGGCTTCCCACTTCGTTCCCATCCTTGGTTTGTCTATTCAGTGTCTTTTTCCTTCTCATATGAAGTTCAAGACCAAAATTTCAGTTCTGAAGGAAACTGAATCCACCCTGCAGATCAACCTGAGGTATACTAGTATCTACACAGCATCACATCTTCCAGTCCATGAACATGGGCTATCTGTGTATTCATTTGAGTGTCCTTTAATTTATTCCAACAACGTTTTATATAATTCAAAAGTCTAAGTTTTTCACATTTTGTTAAATTTATTTGTAAGGTTCAAAATTGATTGCTTCTTGATCTTTTTTCTGATGTTGCTGCAAGCAAAATGATTTTCTTCAGCTCCTTTTGGAGGTGTCGTTGCTCCCAAAGGGAAATAACTCATTTCTGCATACTGAGCAGTCATCCTGCAATCCAACTGAGCTTGGCTGTGAGTTTTAATACTTCTTAATTTGATTTCTTAAGATTTTATACGTGCAAAGTGATTTCATCTGCAAGGAAGGCAGTTTTAATTTTTCCTTTCCAATTTGGATGGGTTCTGGCTGCTAACACCCCTGTCCATTTCTGGGTGTTAGGGAAAAAGCATTCAAAGTTCTCAGCATCAATATATCCGCTGTGAGCTTTCTGTAGGTGCCATTAATAAGGTGAAGAAATGCCCTTTGATTCCAACTCTATTGAGCATTTTTTTTTAATCAGGGAAGAATACTGAACTATTTACAAATAATTTTTCTATATGCATCCAGATGACCCTTTATTCTTCTGATTTGTAATTCTTTCATTGATCAATTTTTGAATATTTAACTTTGAATTACTTAACATATCGTAAGTATACAATACTTTTTTGTACATTATTGCATTTAGTTTGCTGGCATTTTGTTGAAGATTATGTGTTTGTTCCTGTGTGATACTGGCTTGTCATTTTCTATTCTTCATAGGATTTTGCTTTTGACATCTAGCGAACATAGCCTTTCTGCAGCAAGTTTGGAAGCATTTCCTCATTATCTAGGTTTTTATAAGGAACTGATAGTAAAGTTTGTTTAAATGCTCCATGGAAAGCATGCACAGCACAGCTAGAAAGAAGTATAGTGATAAATCACATTTTAAGGGATCGTGAAATCTCATTATCATGGGGCAACCTGGATCTTGTTAAGAGATCATGATATTCATTTCTATTGCTTGATCTATTTTCCAAGTTATCACCACTTAAAAATAAGCATGGTAAAGTGGTTGTGGTCAGCTGTGTTTGTCCGGAATAACTCTTGTTTCATATACAGTGTGCACTGGGGCTGTCAATCAACAGCTCCAAATGGTGCCATTACTCTCTGAAGAATGAACCTGAGTGCTCTCAGGCACCAGTTCCTCACTGCATGCATCAGTCATGCTTCACACCAAAGCAGAGACTTGGTGTCTGGGAGGCTTTGCAGCAAGGCAGAAACTTTGGAAAATGTGGTGTGTCTGGAGGAGGGAGGCATGCAGGTGTATTGTTATATCTGAGCTCCTTTTTGGTTACAACTCTAATATTTTGCTCACTTCTCAAAGTTGTTTTTCCCACCCTCCTGTGTGTGCGTGGAGTTAACTGTGGAGTAGACATTTGCTGGGGATTCTGAGGATGTAGCTCATTTAACTTTCATGCTAACCTTGGGTGACATGCGTTCTTGTTGCCATTGTTCAGACAGGAAAACAGGAGGTTTGCTCATTACATTATTATAGAATTAGTAATGCAATTAGAGGCAACTTTCCTGAGGTTAGAATCCAAATATTTGAGTTAACAAAAATCAATGAGTAAACAAATAAATGAGTAAGAAGAAGACGAAAGATAGTTCCCGTTTGAACATGAGATGCCACCCACAACCTCAAGGCTATGGACTTAGGCCCCAGCTGCTGGAGCTTCACTGGGAGGTGGTGGAGTATTTGGCACACAGAGCCTAGCTGTCATAAATGAGTTCTGGGAGCAGGCCTTTAAGGGTTACACAGCCTGGCCCTGCTTCTGGCCCTATTCTCCTTTCTGCTGGTCACAGGAGGAACAGCTTCAAGCCACATGGGTTGAACTGCCCCCTCCCCAACATTCCCTCTCTGCCCTTATGGACTGGAATCCTCTGAAGCAGTGAATCTACATGAATCCTTCATTCTTCCAGTTGCTTCGGCCAGACATTTTGTAACTAATACAGTATCCAAACTGGGCTGGGTAGACCCAAGTGTTGCCACCCCAGCCTAGGGCAGTTACTTTCTTAGCAGGTTCATGGCNAGTCAGTGAGACTATGTAAACCTGTTTCCTCCCCTACAAACTGGGAACAGCAGAATACAATTTACAAGATGATGCTGAACATAGAGCCCCACATCTTACCAGCTGATGGGGTTAAATGGCAGCTCCCTTTATTGTCACATCATTCCCTGTTATCCACAAAAGAAAATCTAATTCTGTGAATAATTGTCTTTAGGACAGCCATTGAGTGTAGCCATTGAGAATTTTAATATTACACCTTCTCAGTGGCCCCAGGTCCTCTCTGGGCACCTTTATTCTTGCCATGCAGTGTCCCCAAGAATGGAAACCCACTAAAGACCTCAGCCTGGATGCACAGAGGACTTAGGAGACAAGTTATTCTCTCACCACTTTTCTAATACCTTCATTAATGTTAATTGCACAACACCAGAGGCGAAATANGTACGTAACACCTAAACCATGTCACCTCTATTAATTAAAAATAGGCTTATGGAATATAAAACCATAATGTGCTTGACTTTTTTTTTTAATTATGAGAGTACCTAATTGGCTTGTACAAAAGGAAAAGCATTCTTTTAGCTTTCCTTTAATGAGGTTTTTATTATTCAAATGCTACATTTTACTCAATTTTAACTAAAAGCCACTGCAATTCAAAAGCCTTGGATGATGAATATTTACAGGCCATCAAAGAAAAGTCTGGATCAAACTGTGAAGATGGGATGGAAATAAAGAAGGCATCAATGGAGCCCAGAGCAGATGTTATTAGTCAGCACCTTCAGGGAAGAATCTGTCCTCAGGTGGGTTCTGACCTGGGAAGGGTGATGGAGGCAGAAAGGACCATTACCCAAGCCCAGCACTGGAGAATTCAACCAGGAGGAATCCCACTCTCTGTGGTCCCTGTCTGCCCATCGTGAGCTTGCCCCANCCTTCTCTGAGGAATAGACCCTGGCAAGTCTTCCAGCTGCCATGAGGATGGTGTCAGAAAGCAGCAGCCCCTTCTACCTGGCAGTCACTGCCTATGGTGCCCTTCTGAGTGACAGTAGTGAGGCTTCTTGATCACACAGCTTGGCCCTGGCTGGCCGAGTCTAACTGGTGCTCTCTCCTAAAAGGAGTGCAGTGCTGAGGCAGGAAGTGGAAGAGTGGGTCCTGTCCAAAGACTGTGGCTAGCCTGATCAGGAACAGAGGCGCTTTCATGGGCTCCCAGCCCTGTTAGCTCCCAAAAGCCCCACCTGCTGCCTATCCCAATTTCAGGCACCCCCTCTCTCTATTCTACTATCCATTAGCTTCATCAAATCTTGCAGACAGGGCTGGGGATGCCAGCTCAGTTGGGAAACTGATTGCTTCATGAACTTGGGGACCTCAGTTTTATTTTTAGAACTCATGTGTCAGGGCATGGGAGGAGCCAGCCAGAATCATGTGACTTTATAATCATGTGACTTTATAATCCCCAGTTCTGGGCAGGCAGAGACAGGAGTATCCTCATGGCTGCTGGCCAGCCAGCCTAGCCTACTTGGTGACTTCCAGGTCCATGCCTCAAAAAGAATGTGGTGCTATCTTCTGGATGTGACATGCTTATTGTACTCATGAACTCACTGCAGCTATGATCACCTGCACAGGACCTGTACAAGAACAAGCCAGAAAGGTCAGCCAACACTNCGACAGAGAGCACTAAACGGATTCAGTGGGTGACAATTAGAGGACATGAAGCTGAGACTCGGCATGTTCTAAGGTGGCCCGGAAAAGTAGGAGAGGAGAGTTGGAATAGACATGATTAAGGTGTATTGTATACATAGATGAAAATGTCAAAGAATAAGTAAATGAAAGTTTAAAAACTTACCAGAGCCCGAGGAACAACACCTGAGGCTGTCCTGCAGCCTCCACTCTCTCTCACACAATCATTTTGACCATTAAGTAGGAGAAAAATCATGGAAGAAGGAAAAGGAGCAGAGAAAACAAAGGAGAGGGGGTGGCATAGAGAGGCAAGAGGGCTGAAAAGACAAAGAAAGCCACCCGATGTTAGAGCAGTTTTGAGTTGCAACAGCCAACCCGCTGTCCACTCATCCTCTTGAGTTTTGAAATGTATGTGTCCATTCTCTTTGCCTGCCCCAAACACACCTTCCACTGCCAAGCCAAATGAATGCTGTCTCAGTGCTGTGTGGAATCTTCCAGCCCACGCCATGTGTTGCCACCCTCCCCTTCTCTCAAGGGTTGCTCTAAAGACTCTGGCATCCTTGACCATTCCTTTGCCCTTGACCATCAGCTTGATGCTTAGTAGGCCCCTCCTCAAAGGTTCTCATGGGCTTTGTCTATCTTTGACAAGGTCAGCCCTGCTGAGATGAACAGACAGACAGAGGAAGAAGAGCACAAGGTTGTTGAACTTACTGCCAATAAAAAGGAGCACAGAGCTGGAAATCTGGATACCAGAAAGTTCCCTGGCTTTCAAGTCCTCANTGAGGGTCAAGCTATCAGTGAGAGCAATTCTGAGTAGAACCAATCCCATAAGTCTATATCCTCAACACATCAACTGTCCTTCTCAACTGTGTCCTTTAAGTGTCCAGGGAACCTACTTACCAGTACCTAGGAACAAGTGAACACCCTCATATTCATTATAAACTAAAGATCAACTTGTCAGGTATAGTATGTTGCGAGGTCTAGTCCCACCCTTCTTCACACTTTCTACCATGTGTGACAGTCTTTCTGTGTCACGAGACATCAACGTCCAGAAGGAAGGAAGTCTGTTCTCACAGGGCATGGCATGCAGTGAGAACTAAGCCTTGGGGCTGAAGAGATGGCTCAACAGGAGCACTCACTGCTTTTACAGAGGATCTGGGGTCCATTCCCAGCACCCACATTGGGTGGCTCATAACTCCTTATAACTCCAGCTATAGGGGACCAGATAGCCTCTCCTGAGTTTTTAAAAATAAGTAAGCCTTTTGTGCATATCTGAATGCATGCATCTGGCAATATGTTACCTAAAAACAATTTGAGTTGGTGAAGAGAAAAGACCAATAAAGACAGTCATTTAATGATTTGGAGACAAGACTGCTACATCATGACTCCAGGAACTCAAGACAGCTCAGAATGTCAAACGTAAGAAAGGAGAATGGGGCTTTAAAGGAGTGTCAGAGCAGAAGAAGCCACCACCATGGAGGTGAGTCATAGTAATGGCGTGAAAATGAAATTATTACCGTGCCTCACAAATGAAGCAGGATTTTCCAGGTTAAGTAAGGACCCTTCTGACGGTCCAACAATTGTAACTTTGCAGGATTCCATTTCAGACCAAGAGAAAGAATGAACTAAATGGAATGCAATGCAAAAGGAAATATATTCCATTTCCTTCTAGAAACAGAATGTCATACCATCTGGGGTACTGCTCAAGTGAGTTGCAAGAATTCATACTATTTGGAAATACTGTGAAATTCGATGCAAAGGGCATACGGAGCCATGTTCCATTAAGAAAACCATTTGGCAATCTTACCTCGTAACTAGCAATGTGTTCTTCCAGAAAAGGAAGGGGTGGAAATAGTATAGCATTACAAGGTGGGCCCTTGCTTAAACTAACATGGGCTAGTTTGGTCTGAATTCATGGGAGGCAGCACAAACTTGACCACAGTAGTTATCTTCTACAGCTACCTCTACCCAGTTGCAATTCTTCATGTTTCTGGAACCCACCCAGACCACAGCTATGCAGTGTGCATGCCATACGTACAGTTTATGATGATTTGGGGGAATGTACAAGAAATTTAAAAAATAATATTGTATAATACATTGGGTAAATATGTAGCTGGNACTCTCTGTGGTCCCTGTCTGCCCATCGTGAGCTTGCCCCAGCCTTCTCTGAGGAATAGACCCTGGCAAGTCTTCCAGCTGCCATGAGGATGGTGTCAGAAAGCAGCAGCCCCTTCTACCTGGCAGTCACTGCCTATGGTGCCCTTCTGAGTGACAGTAGTGAGGCTTCTTGATCACACAGCTTGGCCCTGGCTGGCCGAGTCTAACTGGTGCTCTCTCCTAAAAGGAGTGCAGTGCTGAGGCAGGAAGTGGAAGAGTGGGTCCTGTCCAAAGACTGTGGCTAGCCTGATCAGGAACAGAGGCGCTTTCATGGGCTCCCAGCCCTGTTAGCTCCCAAAAGCCCCACCTGCTGCCTATCCCAATTTCAGGCACCCCCTCTCTCTATTCTACTATCCATTAGCTTCATCAAATCTTGCAGACAGGGCTGGGGATGCCAGCTCAGTTGGGAAACTGATTGCTTCATGAACTTGGGGACCTCAGTTTTATTTTTAGAACTCATGTGTCAGGGCATGGGAGGAGCCAGCCAGAATCATGTGACTTTATAATCATGTGACTTTATAATCCCCAGTTCTGGGCAGGCAGAGACAGGAGTATCCTCATGGCTGCTGGCCAGCCAGCCTAGCCTACTTGGTGACTTCCAGGTCCATGCCTCAAAAAGAATGTGGTGCTATCTTCTGGATGTGACATGCTTATTGTACTCATGAACTCACTGCAGCTATGATCACCTGCACAGGACCTGTACAAGAACAAGCCAGAAAGGTCAGCCAACACTTCGACAGAGAGCACTAAACGGATTCAGTGGGTGACAATTAGAGGACATGAAGCTGAGACTCGGCATGTTCTAAGGTGGCCCGGAAAAGTAGGAGAGGAGAGTTGGAATAGACATGATTAAGGTGTATTGTATACATAGATGAAAATGTCAAAGAATAAGTAAATGAAAGTTTAAAAACTTACCAGAGCCCGAGGAACAACACCTGAGGCTGTCCTGCAGCCTCCACTCTCTCTCACACAATCATTTTGACCATTAAGTAGGAGAAAAATCATGGAAGAAGGAAAAGGAGCAGAGAAAACAAAGGAGAGGGGGTGGCATAGAGAGGCAAGAGGGCTGAAAAGACAAAGAAAGCCACCCGATGTTAGAGCAGTTTTGAGTTGCAACAGCCAACCCGCTGTCCACTCATCCTCTTGAGTTTTGAAATGTATGTGTCCATTCTCTTTGCCTGCCCCAAACACACCTTCCACTGCCAAGCCAAATGAATGCTGTCTCAGTGCTGTGTGGAATCTTCCAGCCCACGCCATGTGTTGCCACCCTCCCCTTCTCTCAAGGGTTGCTCTAAAGACTCTGGCATCCTTGACCATTCCTTTGCCCTTGACCATCAGCTTGATGCTTAGTAGGCCCCTCCTCAAAGGTTCTCATGGGCTTTGTCTATCTTTGACAAGGTCAGCCCTGCTGAGATGAACAGACAGACAGAGGAAGAAGAGCACAAGGTTGTTGAACTTACTGCCAATAAAAAGGAGCACAGAGCTGGAAATCTGGATACCAGAAAGTTCCCTGGCTTTCAAGTCCTCANTGAGGGTCAAGCTATCAGTGAGAGCAATTCTGAGTAGAACCAATCCCATAAGTCTATATCCTCAACACATCAACTGTCCTTCTCAACTGTGTCCTTTAAGTGTCCAGGGAACCTACTTACCAGTACCTAGGAACAAGTGAACACCCTCATATTCATTATAAACTAAAGATCAACTTGTCAGGTATAGTATGTTGCGAGGTCTAGTCCCACCCTTCTTCACACTTTCTACCATGTGTGACAGTCTTTCTGTGTCACGAGACATCAACGTCCAGAAGGAAGGAAGTCTGTTCTCACAGGGCATGGCATGCAGTGAGAACTAAGCCTTGGGGCTGAAGAGATGGCTCAACAGGAGCACTCACTGCTTTTACAGAGGATCTGGGGTCCATTCCCAGCACCCACATTGGGTGGCTCATAACTCCTTATAACTCCAGCTATAGGGGACCAGATAGCCTCTCCTGAGTTTTTAAAAATAAGTAAGCCTTTTGTGCATATCTGAATGCATGCATCTGGCAATATGTTACCTAAAAACAATTTGAGTTGGTGAAGAGAAAAGACCAATAAAGACAGTCATTTAATGATTTGGAGACAAGACTGCTACATCATGACTCCAGGAACTCAAGACAGCTCAGAATGTCAAACGTAAGAAAGGAGAATGGGGCTTTAAAGGAGTGTCAGAGCAGAAGAAGCCACCACCATGGAGGTGAGTCATAGTAATGGCGTGAAAATGAAATTATTACCGTGCCTCACAAATGAAGCAGGATTTTCCAGGTTAAGTAAGGACCCTTCTGACGGTCCAACAATTGTAACTTTGCAGGATTCCATTTCAGACCAAGAGAAAGAATGAACTAAATGGAATGCAATGCAAAAGGAAATATATTCCATTTCCTTCTAGAAACAGAATGTCATACCATCTGGGGTACTGCTCAAGTGAGTTGCAAGAATTCATACTATTTGGAAATACTGTGAAATTCGATGCAAAGGGCATACGGAGCCATGTTCCATTAAGAAAACCATTTGGCAATCTTACCTCGTAACTAGCAATGTGTTCTTCCAGAGAAGGAAGGGGTGGAAATAGTATAGCATTACAAGGTGGGCCCTTGCTTAAACTAACATGGGCTAGTTTGGTCTGAATTCATGGGAGGCAGCACAAACTTGACCACAGCAGTTATCTTCTACAGCTACCTCTACCCAGTTGCAATTCTTCATGTTTCTGGAACCCACCCAGACCACAGCTATGCAGTGTGCATGCCATACGTACAGTTTATGATGATTTGGGGGAATGTACAAGAAATTTAAAAAATAATATTGTATAATACATTGGGTAAATATGTAGCTGGCTTGTCAAAACTTTCAATTTAATACATGGTCTTACAAAAGATATCTTTCAAGTCTTGGTAGCACTAAGTCTTATACAATAGGATATTGAAGCATTGATTTTGTGCAAATCCAGATATAAGATTCAATTAATTTA
This sequence comes from Neotoma lepida, assembly GCA_001675575.1. Taxonomy (NCBI): domain Eukaryota; kingdom Metazoa; phylum Chordata; class Mammalia; order Rodentia; family Cricetidae; genus Neotoma; species Neotoma lepida. The sequence goes on along the minus strand of LZPO01097308.1, from coordinate 137,124 downwards.
ATTTAAGGAGAGTTGCATCATAATAGACTAGCTACTAAGGACATTGTTTAGAAAGAATAAACAAGTAGTGACTACCTTTTCCATGTCTTCATGGGAAACCATTTTATTGAGGACTGAATGGAAAACAGGGTCTCTACTTCAGAAGTGTGTGTGTGTGTGTGTGTGTGTGTGTGTGTGTGTGTGTGTGTGATAATATTTTCACTAGAGAATTCTTTTGATTGATGCAGTTCCAGGAAGCCAGAAAGGTTAAACTATTTGACACAGGAAGCTTGTCTTTCTGCCTGGTCTGCCCCTCATCAGTCAAGTGGATCTTAGCAAAGTTAATAAACTTCTGAGTTACCACTGTGTCTCCTGTAAAAGAGAATGGTCATGCTCAGATTGTCTGATTTTATGAGAATTGAAAAACTATATACAGGGTCTGGAGAATTGTCTCAGTGGTTAAGAGTGCCTACTGTTCTTGCAAAGGACCTTGGTTCGGTTCCCAGCACCCACAATCAGGTAGCTACAACTGCCTATAACTCCAGCTCCTTGGGAATCCAATGGCCTTTTTTGGCCTCCTGGGGCACTGTACATATGTGTAACTATCTACTGGCCCCCAGACACATACACACATATATATAAGTAAAAAAAAAATCTGTAAAGGAAACTGTATACAATATTTCTGCTGTTGACCTTGATGGAGAAGGTGCCTAAAACAGGCTATTAATATTTTCCCNTGTTTCCTGTTTCCTGGCCATCCACTTTGGGGAGATGGTACACACCAAGAAGCAGACACACAAAATACATATACAGTTGTGCTCCACATGTACTAGATTGTCCACAGTGCCCTCACTCAGAGTCCCTGTAAGAGTACCTCCTCTCTAAATAGAGGAGGAAAGGAAGCATGTAAAACGAGTGATAACCCATTACAGCAAAACCAGCTTGGGTGGTCAATGATTGTCAGCTGTGCTGTGGGTGGGTCATGGCCCCACAGATGTCAAGAATCTGATGGACACCATTGGGTATTAACACAATAATTAACCAGGAGTGGATTCTGCTGTCACAATAACTTAGTTATGCTTAATTAGTATTTTTTTATTTCAGCTGGAATAGAGAAAACAATTGGAACCATCACCAGGAGGAGAGCAAGGCTCTGGCTCTGTCCCCTGGAGACCGACAAGAATTTTTCATTTCATGCACCATTTGCAACTTCTTAGAGTAGATTCCGGAACATCAGTATAGACACTTAGCAGAAAATGAAAACACTCTTGTTTTGGTTATTTTCTTAAATTTTTGCCTTGTGTCCATTATCTTGATTATATTTTCCCATCCCATCATCCCAGTCCCAGCAGTGAAATCTCAACTTCATTGATTCTAAAGCAGGAGTGTAAAACAGAGTAACACCCACATCTTCTCCAACACGGTTTTCTAGAGGAAAAGGCATCGATTTGATAATTGTGCACTTAGCCGGATTGGCATGATATCTACAGTGAGGAGCCTGATTCTCTGGTGCAGATTCTAGCAATTTCCAAACCTGTCCTCTGCACTTAAGCACTTTACTGTCCTGTGTTCCTGCTTCCAGGGAATATTTGATAAAATGGAAAATCAATGTTCAGCACAATGTGGACAAGTAGGGAGGGAAGGGTGAGGAACATTAGCCCAGACCACTCACATCATCTTGCATGCACATTTGAACACAACTCCCATAAAAAGGTACCATGGGTTCCTAGGAACAAATGAACTGTATCTTCCTAAAGAATTTTACTTATGATATTAAAATCTCTAGAAGGCTACAATGGACAGTAGTAAACTCTACCACTCAACTCACAGAAGTATTAGTAACAGAGAGGAAGCTAGCAGAGGAAGCAGGCTGGACCAGCACGCTTCAGCAAGGAGGGATGATTCCCCCATGAGCCCCACTTTCCCTACACCCACAAAGGGCTTGAAAGCCTCTAAAATAATACCAGAGCCACCTCCTCTCCAGGAAAATNGCAACCTTTAAGCATTTTACTTTATTGACAAGTAGGTAGAAGAAAACAAATGACCAAATAACTAGACTTCCCTGACGTGCATTAGCATTCCCCATTAAAAGCACATTTTGTGGACATAAAGTGATATTAAGCATAATAATCCATTATTTATAAACTCCTGGTGACACCATGGATGGATACATTCTGGTGAAAATTCATTAAGACAGGAACATTCATTTTTAAAACATATTCATAGAATTGTTGGAAAATACTGGTTGACGAAAAGATGCACAATGCAAAGAGAATTTATTTTATACACACTTTGGGTAGTTCTCATGTAGGCGGAGGGGAGGATTTTGATAAGGGGAGACAGAGGTAAACTTATAAGAACAATAGGGGGAAAATAGTGTGTGCCATAGNCTTCAGCACATGGCCAAGTCCAACAGTACAGCAGCTCATGCATTTTGTACATTTCCCCCACCAATGAGGACTCACTCCTCTGTTTTGCCTAGAGATATATGGAGCTGTAATAGAGTTCAGAAAGCCCTTGACAGCTATGTGCTGCCATTCAGACCTGGGAGATTCCATGTTATGATAAAAATTAATGTACTCTGACATCCTCTGGGACTCTGTGGGCCCTGGGAGTAGCTAATAACGAAATACAGCNAGACTTGAGAGCAGCATGTGCCCATGCAGTTGAAGAGTAGATTGTAGGTGGCTCCCTTGTCACGAGCTTCAAAGTGGCTGGAGCAGTCCAGGTGCCAAAGGGAGCCAGCACAGACTGGTTAGAATTATTTCCTGTGTCCAGAGAAGATCAGTGAAGAAAAACACTTTACAAAACAATTAAGTGGGATTCAGCTAGCAGGCTTATTGGGATGACTTTTTCTGGGGATGCTTGAACAAATATGTTCGCTCACCCTAGAAAGGACATCAATAATAGAACAATGAAAGGATTTTACTCAAATCTAGCTTGGTGAACCAATGAGATTAACTGGGTTACTCACAGAAATATGGGTGAGGGGCACTTACAGGAACATAAGCAATTATGGGAGACTACACTGTTGGAAAAAAGTCTGTCACCCCAGAAAATGGTTAACACATTTATAGCCTGGGGGAGAGGTGGGTCTTTGGATGCTCCCTCACCCAGCACCCATGAACCACTTATCTATCCTGGGGGTGGGACATGGTCTCATGAAGCCAAACATTAGAGGGCCCAGAAGCTTCTGAGAGCTCAAATGGGCAAAAGCTACATCATGACCAGAGGATTGAACACCACAGGACATCTCTTAAAACACAAGAAGATATCTGAGGAGGCCAGAGTCATCCTTTGAGGCCAGCCTGGGCTACACG
>LZPO01097308.1:121698-133747 GCA_001675575.1 Neotoma lepida | reverse complement strand
AAAGCAAGTGTTACACATGTATGGCATTTTCAAAGAAATCATAAGTATTTTTTATAAAAAAGGGAGGAAGGAACACCGGTGGAAAGAGGCAGAANGGAGGTTACACTGCTCCTCTTTGTATGCACTGCATAGCAAACCCAGCCTCCCCGGGGGACAACAGAAAAAGAACAGTAAATAAAACAGACATGAACTGGCATGAAGCTGCTGAGCTTGGAAACCCACCCCCAAAGGAAAGGAAAGCTAGAGAGAGAAATCTGTTTAATTCAAGGTTCTTGTGTCCAATAGGGCTGGAGTAGCTGAGGCTGGAATCTATTTTGCAGTATGGTCTTCAAATAGCATGGGTAGATCTTGTCCAAGATCAAGTTGAATGTCCCTCTAACAGGGAGACATTCTATCAAGAAAANATATAGGAGCCCTGCCTTCCTGTAACTTCCTATAACTCTGCAGAGCAGAGTTGAGTCTGGAGAAGTTCCGGAAAAACAAAAATGCATACAAACACAACCTGGAGCTGAGCTTCCATTACTGAGAAGGCCCAAAGAAGAGCCAGGAATTGCCAACTAAGACCAGAATGAGGTAGGAACTGGTGATAGACAGCAGCCAGTTGCTCCTGAATCCCTGCCCAGGGCTCGCTCACTGACTCTCGTGCTTCCCAACTCCATCCTAACCTCCCTTGTCCAGTAATGGAAGGGTTCTTAGATCCCTTGCTACTCCCACACCAGGGAGTAGTTTCCCTTGCCCGTGGTGATGCAGAGAGGTTGTGGAACCTGTAGGACCCTACTAGGCAGACTCAGGTCACTATGGGTGGGCATTAAAGGTTATAGCCATGTCTGATTCTGGCTCAAACCTCCTGTTTCATGATCTGTTATAATGTGAGATGCTACAGTCACAAGACCCCAACATGCATTCTGTGACATGACCTTTAACTCTGAGTCAAAATGAACCCTTCATTCCTTTGGTCACAATGCCAAGCAAAGTAACTAATATGGCATTGGAGCCCTGTCATGTAGGGCCAGCCTGAGTAGGCATCCGAGGCTTCCTCACTCTGAGCTTCCAGAACCTCTTCCAGCAGAAATCACCAGGCCGATGCTTAGCTGACATTCGTATACAGCCCAGGACCACTTGTTCATGAAATGGCACCTTCCACCAAGGGCTGGTCCCTATATCAATTAACAACCAAGCTAACATCCCCCAGATGAGCACACAGGCCAATCTGATTTGGCAAATCCCCCAACTGAGATTCTTTTCTCAGATGACTCTGGGCTGTGTCAAGTTGACAATTAAAGCTACCTAGGGCATTTTCTTCTAACCCAACTATCTATCCATCTATCCACACCCAAAGGCCATAGGGCAGAATGGCTGGCAGTAGCAGGTATGTATCAGTGTTTGGTAGGGATTGCTAGCTAGATCTGTAACAGCCAAGTGGGAGAATGGCTGCATCAATCTCTTGAGACCTTAGAGAACTGCTGTAAACAATCCAGGTACTGCTGTTCTTTCAGGTTAGAGACATTCTGCTCAGTGTGACTTCCAGGAGCTACAATTTGTCAAACTACCTGTTACACACTTCTGGGACAACCAGATACACTTTGCTGTCAGTTTCTGGTTATCAGTGTTTGGGTCATGCCAACTTTAGTAGGCTTGTTTGTTTATTCCGAGACAGGGTCTCACTATGGAGCCCTAGCTGGCCTGTCCAGTATCTTCATCTTATCATGAGTTGGTGGCTGAACTACTGTACCAGGTCAAGTGGTGAAATGAAGAACTAGGCTACTAATTGAGAGGACCCCCCCCCTTATTTTTTTTTTTTGAGAGACAAGGTTCTGAATCAGTGCTTCNAAAATGAAGAAAAGAAAGTGTGCACAATACTCAAAACAGAGCACTTGAAGAGGGGTTTATCAGCAAGTGGAATCTTCCTCCGGGACTTTCAGCAGGCAGCACAGTGTAGCGCGGCTGATTTATTGCAAGTATATATTCAAGTTTTTAGGCTAACAAGAATTAACTTCTCAACAATTTACTGAGGAAAAAGATGTTTCCCGTGTTATTAAAATATGATTTCACTGTAGTTTAAGCACAGTGTCTCAATGTGTCAATTATGTAAATGTAGAATCCTGACTTGACAGTGGGGTTGGAAAGAATGGTACAAGAGGAAGAAAACCAAGTGGGATTCATGAGCCAGGCTAGGAAACACAGCTTGAAAATATAGACACTGGAATGCATTCTGCAAGTCTTACATAAATAAAAGGCTCCCAGAGAGTGACCCAATATTAACATTGCCATGGATTTGCTGCAAAGCTGCCTGGCTAGGCAGTCTCTTTAAGGGCCAAAGAACAGGTTCCATGCACTGGACTCAGGGTGTCAGTCTCTCTCCCTTCCAAGCAGTGCCTGGCTGATGGGGTCACAGGATCCATTACCAGATCAGGGATATCTGACTCTTCAATGAAGAAACATTTCCATAGATTCCTAAAAGGGTACCTTTAGTTTGTTTGTCTCAAATAATTATTTGAGTAAGTACCATTACTTTAAAAATGCTGTTTCTGGGGCTGAAGAGATGGCACAGTGGTTAAGAGCACTTGGTGCTCTTGCAGAGGATCTGAGTTCATTTCCCAGCACCCATGGAAGGCAGCTCACAACTGCCTGTTAACTCCAGCTCCAGGGGATCCAACACNGTCTTCTGGAGTCTGAGCCACTCCTACACTTGTGTACATAGATCCCCACTCCCACCCCCACATATATACATAATTTAACAAAGATCTTTAGTGGCTGTTTCCCAAGATTTAGACACATTCCACTGTAACACTACACAAAGGTGTAGCAGTTCATGAACACTGAAAGGTCAAGAATTGGTGCCCTAACAGTCAAGTCTGGAATTGTGCATGGTGGCACAAGCCTGAAATCCCAGCACGGGGAGGTGGAAGTGTAAGGATCAGGTGTTCTAGGCCTGATCTATCAAAATGTTGTTTCAAAAAAGCCCCCCAAATTAACAAGCAAAAAAGTGAATTTAGAAGTAGTGTTTTACCAAATGGACCTATATGCCTCCGTTTTGTCCTTCCCACCCTCTCTCCTCTTCCTATCCACTCATGTACCAACTCCTCTGAACTTCTCATAGGCAGTGTGATGACTACAACAGAGGATGGTAATGCGATAATGACAACAACAGCCAGGACCCTGCACTAAGTGCATACCAGACACCAGGTGCTCTGCTAGGAGAAAAGGATGTTATGTAATCCCCTCAACAACCTCGAGTGGTTTGACCATCTTGTCTCATTTTCATTGATGAATCAACTGAGGAGCACAAAGACAGAATAATTTGCCAAGGTCACCATCTTCATAGGTAACAGAACAAAGATACAGAATGAAGTCAGAGATGAATTAGCCATTGCCTCTGATCTTCCGGGGCTTGGTGTAACAATAACTAAAAATCAACGCAGAAAACAGCCCAAACTTTGCACGTCATGACTCAGTGTGTTGATGCTCTATGAGAGTGGTTCTCAACATGTGGGTCATGACCCCTTTGGGGGTCACATATCATATATCCTGCATATCAGATATTTACATTACTATTCACAACGGTAGAAAAATTACAGTTATGAAGTAGCAACAAAATAATTTTATGATTAGAAGTCACCACATCATGAAGAATTGTATTAAAGGGTCACTGCATTAGGAAGGTTGAGAACCACTGCTCTGACAAATGACTCCTTGATGCAGAAGTGGAGCTAAGGAGAGAGGAGAAAACCGGAGGCTCTACTGAAACACATAGTCATCCCCTGAGCAGGTGACAGGCAGGTAGGAGGGAACAGTACAAGGTAATGGCTAGAGCCAGCATGCAGACCCTGTGAATGTTTCTATGGGTGTGAGGTATACAGGAATAGGGTTGGGGATAGATAATTATCAAAGACTCAGGAAATTAGACCTGGTCTGAGAACTGAATGGCAACATCAGCAAGTGCAGTGACTGTACCTCAGGCAGCAGGATGCCCCTGAGCAGGTCAGAATCAGAGCTGAGTTTGCATGTGAAAGTAATGGTTCTGGTTCTGAGGTGTACATAGCGAAATGACCCTTTGGTCTTGTCTGTCTACTGATAAGCATCATTTTGAAGATAAGTAGGAACTAAGGGGAAATGAGCGCTGACATGTGGTGTAAATGTATATAGGTGACGGTAAATGAGAGCAAATAGCTGCCATTTTTGCTTAAGGGGACCCTATGGAGAAGCACCTTCTAGACATTTGGACGAAATGGTCTGGGCACCTTAATGAGGGGCTGAGCCTCTTTTCTGATGGGTCTGTTTAACCTCCTGTATGTATCTCAGCAAAACAAATCTCCTCTTGGTGATAGAAAATTGGTTTCACAAAGCATCAACTCTGACCTTGAAGTGACCTTAATAATCATCCCAGTANGCAAGGACTGTCATCCATCCACTTAATGGGACAAACCTCTTCCAGGGGGCAATGTGCACTACACAGTGCCTTTCCCAAATAAGTCAGATCCCTCTTATTTTCCAAATTGTGTTTGCTGAGCTCAGTGGAGATTTGGGGTTAAGATCTAGCCTAGCCTATCAGTTGTTAGCTAGCATGACCTTGGAGAGGATCCTTAATCTCTTGACCTATAAAATGTAGTATTTGTTGAACTGGGCAGAACTGGAAGACACTGTAGTTCTTTTTGCTATTTAGGATCTGCCCTCTGACTCCTTAGCTGTGCATGACACATGACTAGTAGCTGATAAATAGCAGCCATCACCAGTATCATTATATGCCTTCAAGCTCCCATTGGGGCTTCAGGATCTTTCTGATTTAATGATATTCAGGGTGTTACTTGGCCTGTTTCCTATAAGGTGACGTTTCCCAGAAAATTTAGCCCAACACACTGTTCTACTAAAAATCCTCCTCCCACCCACTAAGTATGCCAAGGGCAGCTCTTATANAGTGATGAAACTGACCATGTACAGATTAGCTCTATGGACCTTACCCATCATAACCAGTCACAACGTGATCCCTTTTCCAAGAAAAAAAATTGCAGTAGAACTGAAATTTCAATCTAGATTCAGCTGACATCCCCAAACCTGTTATTACTACTAAAGAAGGGGTTACAGGCTATTGTCCTAGGGTTAACATAGTGTGCCTGCTGAGAAGTTTAGCTATGGAATGTTTGTCAATAAAGTTTTATTGGTACACATTGCCCAGGGTTCTTCTGTCAATAAAGTTTTATCAATACATACTGCCTACAGTTCTTTTGACAATAAAGTTTTAATGGCACACACTGCCCATGGCTGCTTCTATGCTACAACGGCAAAACTGAGTTTTTACAAAGAGATTTCATCATCTGAAAATGTAAAATATTTCCTCTCTGGTCCTTTACAGGAAAGTGTACTGAGACCTACATTATATTGTACTACTTGACAGAGTTGGGTTTTTTTGTTTGTTTGTTTAATATACAAGATAATTGCATGATATACTTTTGAGATGTTTTCAAGCAACATTATATAAAAAGATTTGACACCCAAAGAGTTAAGTAGACCAAAAAGGGGGGGGGAGAGCTTATAAGAGACGTTCTGTTCCCTAGTGTTTCTAGATATATTAAATGGCCCATAATGTGGTTTTTCAATGATTTAAGATGGAAAATATATAAGCTAGAGGAACAATGAACTGGTAGACTTCATAAAACTTCCCTGAGACATCATAACAAAGACCTGAATCGAGAGCATCTGTTGCAGTGAAAATCAGCCTCGGTGCTTTCTCTCCCTGAGTTTTCACACTGGGAGGGAAAGAGAAGCAACAGGGTCCCATGGTGCATGAGGCAGGATGGATGTATCATGTTGAGCAAAGATTGATGTAGAAATGTTCGCTAAAACATTATTCGTAAAGCTGAGCTAGGGAGAATAGGAAAGATTAATCTGTAATTTACACACTGGTCTTCTGGGTAATTTATCCCTCAAAATTTGGGTTTTATTTAATAATTTATAGCCCACCCACTTCTATAGATGGAAAAGAGACAGAACTCTGGAATATGAATCCAAGAATATAATATCTTGGGTTAGTAGCTCAAGTTCTGAAAGTCTTCTAGTGGGAAGTAAAAATAAACAACTTTGCTAAAGACTTTTCTCCTCAAATGTTTAATAAGTAAAGGATAGAAAACCTTTATTTTAACCTTTAAATAAAACACATTTCAGTATGATTTTTTTGGTGAAATGAAACCTAATTTATTTAAATTATACTAGAGACAGAAAGCTGAGACAAGAAATAGAAACCCATGATGAAAAATGGAGTTCTAGAAACNTTCAGAATTGCACAACTCTGTTAATATGAATTTTCTATCAATTGCAGTTTTCTTCCAGGACGAATGAAGCCCTTGGCCAATGAGAGCTGGCTGGCAACGAGAATCTTAGTAACCCATGTCCTTTATGGTGTGCCATTCCCAACTTTTAAAATTGCAGGATTGGACTGCAGCCTTCCATTTTATTGGGAACGACAGAACTTTAGTGAGAAAGAACATGCTTCTGGAACATCTTGTCCTTGGATCGCCGAGCTGTTTTAGGCCTCAAGATGTAGGCTTTCTATTCTGGCAAATGAAATAGCTATAGTCAGATTGAGAGTGTACAAGAAGCCATCACCAACAAGTGGAGGCTTTGGAGTCTGTCACAGGGGCACCCAGATGACCAGTCTGGGTGATTATCAAAAAGGGACTTGCCCCAGCTGCTCCCCACTGACAGATACCCTTGCCTACCAGCACTGTGGAGTCTGGCTCCCTTTCTGAATGCCATTTTAAACCAAAATATCTTTTAAAAAATTCAGTTTGGTTGGAAACTGCCACAGTCTTTGGTTTGGAACTTTTCAGTAATGCTCAGAATAATTTGACCTCAGACACACTGGCTGACCACCACTAACTCCAGGGAGAAATATCTAGAAGCAGAGTGAGGTTCCTGAGCTGACCACCCTGAAGAATTAGTGGAGAATAACAGAAGAAATGAATGTAAAAGCAATGAGCAAGCAAATGGAGGAGGCAGTTTGGGCAGGCAGTCTACGCAGAACCTCGGGAGAACAGTTGTGGCAAGCAGTTATGTGTCTGGATTCAGACAATCCTGGGTTCAAATTCTCCATCTAACACATGACTCACTAGGAGAGAGATCAGACTCTGTGTGCTTGGACCTTTTGATTTGGTAAACTGGGGTGANAATGTGTAAGCAGCCAACAGAAAATATACATATAAGAGCTGTGCATAGGGGCTGGGGAGACAGCTGTCAGTGAGGTACTTGCTGCACAAGCATGAGAACCTGAGTTTGATCACCCAGAATCCATATTGCCTTAGTTACTTTCATATTATTGTGCTAAGACACCACGACCAAGAGCAACTTACAGAACGAGTTCATTTTGGGCTTACAGTTCTCGAGGGTTATAGTCCACAACCATCATCGCAGGGAGTGTGGAAGCAGGCAGGCGGGCATGGCACTAGAGCAGAAACTCAAGAGCTTACAGCTTGATCCACAAGCACAAGGCAGAGAGAACACACTGGGACTGGTCAGAGTCTTTTGAAATCTCAAAGCCTGCCCCTAATAACACACCTCCTCCAAGGCCACAACTCCTAATCCTTCCCAAACAATTCTACCAACTGGGGACCAAGTATTCAAACATGAGTCTACAGAGGACAGTCTCATTCAAACCACCACACATGACAGCCAGATAAAGCGAGACATGCCTGTAATCCCAGTGCTGGGAAAGTAGAGCTAGGAGGAACCCTAGAGCTCGCTGGCAGGCCAGCCTAGCCAAGTAGCCAGCTCCAGATTCAATGAAGAGGCCTTGCCTCAAACAAATCAAGTGGAGAGTGACTGAAGACGACATCCGATGTCAACCTCTGGCCTCCACATGAACACACATGCACATACACCCATATATGTACATACAGAATAGGAAAAGAGTTCAACGTGTTGTCATGCATAGAGTTAACAAAAAAGTTTGGCTAGTCTCTACTGCTTCCATAACTGTCATCAGCCATGCTTACTCTGTAACTGTCTTCTCCTCACTAGTCTACCCTCCAAAGAGAAGGCATGTACAAGTTGCTGACTCCAAGTCTCCCCAAGGCAGAGAGAGCCCAACTCTGCAGCATACATGACAGGCTGCATTCTCTACCAGTGTTTTGCCTTCAGCTTTTATTTTTGCCATCTCCAAGTGACAAAATAAATGCACTGCCCATCCCGAGGTGAGGGGTCACACTTGTATTGATGATTGTATGAAGCCTGATGGTATTCCAGGGTGCTCATGTGCAGGCTGTGAAAACGTCTAGTAAATGGAGCATAATGGAGCGTCCACGTGGAATTTACACTGAAGGGCTTTTCCTTTCTTCGGTCCAACTACACAGAAAAAGGAACTGGTTCTGGACTGGCAGGCTTTCTTTCATTTGTCATTATGNTTTACACACAAGGAAATTTTAATGTCTGAAGATGGGAGGTGATGATAAGACCAGAGTTACACATGTTTTTCTGGCAGCCTGGTCACCAGCACTTAAATTCACTTCTGACAGCTCTCTGAATCCGAAGACCGTTAGCACTGAGCTGTCATTTGCCTTTCCAGGGGAGATTTCGGGACTGGCAGTATGTCAAAAGGGAAAAGTCACTCGCTTTTTTATACAGATTTTCAGTATGGCAGTATTTCTCCATGCTGTGCGCAACCATATACTCTTAAGGCACAGAAAGAATAGGTCCTAAGCCTTAGCCTAAGGGAATCCCTGCCCTTGGGCCTGAACATACAAGTACTGAAAACCAAAGATTAGTGCAAAATGGGCGATCTTTCCCTCTAAGAGTTTGGGTCCCTGATTATAAAAGGCCCTTAAGTGTGATGGTTTCTGAACTATTTAATGGATAAAATCTAANGACTGCTATGAGCGATGGAGAAGGGGGCTATGATCAAACATTCAGCTCTCTTCAGCAAAGCCACTCACTTCAAGNCCAAATCAAAGCGGTGGGTACCAAAGAGGAAAGAGAAGTTGGAATGGACAGCGTCCTCCATCTGCCATCAACTGCTGGGTGTCCCTAACAAACTCACTAGATTCTGAGTACAAGTTTCTGTGGCCTTTATAATAAAAGCTAGAAGCACAGAGCAGATAAGAGGGAACCCTGGTGTGAAGGGTCGCTTAGGGCCTTGGCCCCATCACTTACCAGCTGTTGTCTGTTCACACCTACCCCATCTTTCTAGTCTCACTTCTCTCATCTGCCTAATGGATATGGTCACTCCCACCATGAAAGTACTTTCAGAACTGAACCAGAAGGGGCAGGCAAGGCATTCTAAATGTGTGTGCCCCAAATGAACCCCCCAAAATGAGCTGTTACTTCTGCTGCTGGGGCTGCTAGTAATTTTGTCCCTCTGTAACTATAGGCATATTGGGATGAGGAGTCAGCATCAGTAATAAAACATGGCTTGCAGACATCTAAGACTGTGGCTTGTCTGAGGNCACCTTGGCTCCCAGTGGCCAGCAATGTCCTCCTAGAAGAATGTCTGGGGATTTGGAAGTGCTCAGCAAATGCCTCTTAAGTAAATGAACAAGCAGACAAACCAATGATGAAGAGGAGATGAATAAATGTGGCAGCCGGTGCTGTTTCCAATCTCTGGCCCCTTCCATAGCCTGGCAAGGGATGGCANCTCGTGAGCACACAGCACCAGAAAGAGCACATGGTGGGGCTCACATTTCTGATTGGCAGGGCCAAGGCGGGGTGGATCTAGCTCTGCCTATGAGTCAGTGAAGAATCTTCACTTGGGAATGATACAAGTCTGTAATACTCTGAACAGGACACTCTGTCCATTTGCTTGCTCGGCAAAGATCAAATACTGTGATGGTCTAAAAGACCAGAGTGGACCCAGGACGAGCAACCAGGTAACACAGTAGCAGTTGAATATCTGGTTGAAGATCCCTTCCCCAACACCTCCCATCTGTTCAGAGAATTTCAGCATGGCCTACTCTGAGCCCTATCAGTCCAGGCATGCTGGAATCACTCACACCATTATTTCCCCCTTGGCAGCACCGGGGCTATGATTAACTTAATCCTCATGCTTCAATCACCTCACTGGAAAATAAAATTAAGTGAAGTTATTTATTAATGAAACCAAAGCCACTATGGTAAATGAGAAACCAGTACTGCTTGCCCTATAGAGGCAACCATAAAAATAAACCTCGGAAACAAAATACTATAATTATAACATAGCTAGCCACCACTGCTTTCATTAGCATGGAGCCTGAGTCTGTGCTTCGTGCCCTCCCTCTCCCTTTCTTCTTTCTTTCTCTTCTTCATTTCTCTTCTCTGACTTCTTTCACTGTAGGGAAGGAAGGTTGCTTGAGGGTGGCAGAGTATACAGCCACCCTAACTAAGGCATTTTGAAGAGCTGATGGAGAATGTTCACTTCCAAAGTCAGCGGGTGCAGTAAATGTAAGATCCAATCAGGATTGTGGGTATGAGGAGGCACCAGGGCCTGGAAAGCCCCCCCCCGAGTCTTACAATCTGCATCTGTATCCAGAGCTATATCCACGTCCCATGTCAAAGCATCAAAGGCTTGCATGGCACTAGAAGAGAACATGCTCAGGGTTTTAGCCCTGTCTGTACAGAATAAGTGAGGTTCCCAGATGCCTTTGAGGTACACTCTTCCTCGATTCTGAGAGATACACAAGTTTGTAACAGCTTGTACATCTTAAAACTGCCCTATTGTGCATCAGCCTTATGAGTTTTAATGATGTCTTTTCTTTTCTTTTTGGTCTGTGAAGCTGTTATTAGATTGATGACGCATGTCATAACGAGGGTGACTCAGAGTCAAGCAAATACAGTCCACCTTAACAGTGCCAATATAAATGAGCCCCCGGTTTGGATGCCAGGACAGCACTGCAGCCTTGTGTTCTCCTGATAGTGTTCATCTGATAAAGACATTACAATAGCAAGGAATTATGATGTATAACCCCGCACTGAAACACTCACACATTCTTGGCCTTGAACGCTTCAGCAAAATGCTGCACGCTACGGAGCACAGCCAGGTCCAGGGTCATTGCTTCTACCTTGGCTTTGTGCTGGAATGAGAGAAAATAAAAAAGAAATGATAAATAACAGCAAGTATAGTTTGAGGTATCAAGTTACAGTAAATGCGTTATGGAACATGTCGGAATTCCCCTGTTTAATATTAGACGCCCAGAGAGACTATACATCATCAGAATGGATGGAAGAACACAGCTTTTACTGCCAAGTCCAGAGAGCATGTGAGGCTGGGACTCGGCTGGAGCTCCAGGCTGGGGGTTGTGCATGGCTTCACTCAGTACACGGAAGAGGCTCCAAGGAGTCTTGTAGCTCATGTTATCTTTAACTATGTGCTCATCTATGAGCTTCATCTATGGGGTTGGGGGCACCAAGAGCAAGCCTGGCCACAAGGGAATGAACAACACTGTAATCTCAAAAAGATTCCACCCAGGTTCTGAAATGCTTCAAACTAAACCTGCATCACCCTTAAAGACAATCCAGCGAGGGGTGGTGGCATATTCTTGTAATCCTGACATCCCAGAGGGTCATGAGTTTCAGGTCAGCCTGGGCTACCGGGTGAGTTTANGGCCAAATGAGGCAATGTGGTGAGAAGTTTGTGTAACTCTAAGTAAATTAAAAGCAGGGCTAGGGAGATGGTCAGTTAGGAAATTTCTTGCCATACAAGCAAGACGACATGAGTTTGATTCCTAGAACTTATGCATGATCACAAGCCAGATGTGATGGCACATGTTTGTAATCCAAGCTCTGGAAAGGTGGAGACAGGAGGATCCCTGGGACTTGCTGATCAGCCAGTGTAGTTTACTCAGAAATTCCAAGCCAGTGAGAGACTCCACACTAAAAACAACAACAGCAAGGTAGTGGAGAGATGGATCAGCAGTTAAGAGCACTTGTTCTTCCAGAGGACCAGAGTTTGGTTCCGAGCACCCATGGTCAGCAGCTTACAAATGCCTGTAACTCCAGTTTCAGGGGATCTGGTGCTCTCTTCTGACCTTCTAAGATACCAATCTGCACTTGTGCAAGTGCATGTGTGCATTTACACAGGTACACACATTTA